>CM026290.1:10972704-11070699 GCA_014851415.1 Cnaphalocrocis medinalis | reverse complement strand
AGGGGTTGTCATGTTACTATTACGGTGGGAGAGCTACGCTTCGGCATGTGAGATCACCTGATGGTAAGCGAGTGCCGCCGCCCATAGACACCCGTATCACCAGTGGAGCCACAAGTGCGCTGCCAACCTTTAACCTCCTTTCCCACCTTCCCCCTCGCTTGATTTACCGGTCGATGGTACCGGACTCACTCAGCAAAACGCAGCGCAGGCGCTGCTTCACGCCGGTCTTCTGTGAGGCCGCGGTACCACTTCGGTTGTGCCGACCCATACATTTTTTTTTCATAGGTAGCAGACGAGCAGGCGGATCACTTAATGGTAAGCAATTGCCACCGCCCATAGATACCTGCAACACTAGTGGGGTCACAAGTGCGCTGCCAACCTTTTATCTCCTTCCCCCCGGTGGGCCTCCGGTACCCTCATTCACTCGGCGAAACACAGCACAGGAGCTGCTTCACGCCGGTTTTCTGTGAGGCAGTGGTATCACTCCGGTCGAGCCGGCCCATTCATGCCGAAGCGTGGCTCTCCCACAATTAAAACGAATTATACATGACGAAGCATGTGTCTCCCACCGTTACAGAAGGATTTAAAAATAAGATAACTTCTAATTACGTGACAATTTGTGAGATAGTTAGTGGTATCAATCCGAACAAACGTGGCTGTACCACGGTAAAAGTGCTCTTGTGTTTGCGCACACATTCGAGCGCAATATTGGCAATATTATCCAGCGTTCATGTTTAATCGTTGAGTTCAGACTTGCCGTAGCCGAATCGGTTGCAGGAAATTTACTCTCATTACTACACCTAAGAAAGAAAATGTCCCGAAAGATGGACTAACATCGTAACCCAATGGTTACCTGATGGACGCCGACAACGGGGCAGACCAAAAAGCGATGGAGTGACGATCTTAACACCTTTGCAATCGATTGGCCACAGATGGCGATGGATAGAGATCGATGGAGGGACTCGGGGGAGGCCTTTGCCCAGTGAGACAATATAGGCTAACATAAATAAAAAGACACCTAATAAGACTTTAAGCATCATCAGCCTGTCTCAGTCCACGGCTGAACATAGGTCTCCCCCAATGTTTGCTATTTCACCCTGTCTTCGGCTAGACGCATCAAGTCTATACCAACGGCTTTTCTCAGATCGTCACTCCATGTCGGAGGCCGTCCTACACATCGCTTTCCGAGTTGCTGTCTCCACTCCAGAACTTTTCTACCTCAACGGTTATCAGTTCTTCGACAGATATGGCCAGCTCTTTGCCATTTCAGCATGCTGACTTGATACAGCCTCTCTAAAATATACAAATACTTCATATAAACGGGACTAAACGCGACGAAAATTAATAAGTACATTCTAGCACTTACTGCTTGACGTTTCGACTGCGTTACAACAGCCGTGGTCACAAGCGAACCACTACTTATTAATTTTCGTCGCGTTTAGTCCCGTTTATATGAAGTATTTGTATAATGCAACGCGAAAGTTTAAAAACATATCTCTCTAAAATATATTTGAAAAACATGTTGAGGACCGGTGCCCTATACAAACTTTGCCGTCTTGCGCAAATACCACCACGATGTGTGAATGAAGATGGCATTATCTAGCGGATTGACAAAATAACAATATACATAAAGTTATGTGAGTAGAATGGGTATGCAAATCTGTAGTTAAGAAAATAATTTACTGTAACGTTTTTGGTTGATACAAATGAAACAGTGTTTTTCTACCCAAACACGCCTTTTTTATGTGATAAGTGGCAGACGAGCAGACGGTTCACCTGATGGTAAGCGATTAATACGCTTAAAAACTATCCAAAAAGTAAAGATAATTAATATTGTTAGATATATGACGTCTCTAAGTGCGGCAATAAAGTCTCTAAAATTATACTGGAGGACAATTCTCTGGAACTCGACATTGAAGTCGAATTAGAAATTGGTTAGAACGAATGTATGAAATTTCTAAATTCGACTTCAATGTCGAGTGCACGAGAATAGGGTATCTGATCCGAGATACCACTGGAGGGACGAAGTCGCCAAGGACCTTAAATCATTAAACGTGCATGATTGGTCGGAATTGGCACAGGACCGAACAAAATGGCGCCAGCGTAAAATTAACTGATTCTTTCTCATACTTATTTTATATCAGAACTTCAAAATTCTTCAGACTTAGTCCCAATCTCTTAAAACTTAAACTTAAAACTCAACACTTACAACATCACCCCTAAAATGATATAAATCGTACCATTTAATTCACAAAACGTACCCCATACTAGGGATGTGTCGGATATGATATTCGGTTATTGAAATATACGTGTAATATATCGATTAAAAATAATTATTTTCTTACAATATTGCTTACAAATTTAATTATCGTCATCTGGTACTCATAGTAAAGGGGTTGCCCTAGTTTGAGACTAGGTTGATTGGTGTGATTGTCTGGCGCATTTATTATTTATTTAAATGGTTTTCACTATTCTTGTGGTAGACGAGCAAACAAATCACTCGATGGTAAGCGATTATCGCCGTCCATAGACCTCCTCAACAGTGGAGTAGTATGTGCGGTGTCAACAATTTTAACCCCCTTTCCCTGATTGGGCCTCAAGTACCCCCACTCACTTGGGAAAACACGAAGCCGCTCTTTAAGTTGTTCTTCTGTTAGGCCACGGTTTCACTCCGATCGATCCCGCCCATTCATACCAAAACGTGGCTCTCCAACGGTTAAAATTTCCTTTCCGGCCGCATTCCGGTTCCGGTCGCATTGGCAACCAAGTGTCACAACCAGTTTCCAAAGAAGCACTGACATTCTTGCTACTAAACGATCAATTTAACTTTTTTCATAACTGTGTGGTTGCGAAACAGTTGCAAGAGAAGAAATAGCTTTCTTGCTTAAAAATTATTTTCATTTTATTATAATTATGCAGTTATTTGGTGATAATAATTTGATATTTAATTAATTAAACAATTTCGGTTACGGTACGCGGTTCTGTACGTCCCTACCCCATATTCCGCCCGGGACCCACTTTCTCGAACTAAACCCATTCAAAACCGGGAGCCAGTTGAATGGGAGTTAACCATTCCCTCCATATTGATTTATTGCTTGTGTAAATTTAACTCAGTACCATTAAAACTAAATCAAAGCTGGTTGTAAATCGTCAAAGTCTGTGGACGCCCAGTTTAAGTTGAGCTCTGAATATTTGCTTGTAGTAGAATTTGAGAGACTCATACACGTTTTAAAGGGTCATATTTTTAATATCAGAAGAGTCGTGTTTTCTTATACTTGCAACACCAGTGAAGTCACAAATGCGTTGTCAACTTTTTTTTATATTTAGGACAATAAAGATGACCTCATTCCGCCTGATGGTAAGCGGGCGTGAGATCTAAATATGAGGTTGACAGGAACAAAAGAACAAACAAAGTACTTACCTATTGAGTCTGTCATCCTCACCCTAAAGACTTGCTGAGATGCCATTCCGTTTTATGCCAATCTTCGCCGTTTTGGGCAACCGGTACATATATTCACACGGTAAAACACAGCAGAGACGCTACTTCAGGCCAGTGGTATCACTCCGGTCGAGCCGGGTCATTCATGCCAAGCGTGGGTGTTGTCTCACACTACTGAAGTAACAGTACTGATCAAGCGAAGTAATTAGGGGAGAATATTATAAGTGCTATGATCAAAATCCATGTAACGTTTTATTGCTGTACTAAATTCTGTGCAAATAGGTTCTTTTACTGTGAAATAACTAATGGGTAGGTTAAGTCATTTTTTGTTGCTGACTCGTCAAATTACAGCCAAAAAATGAAATGAAAAGTTTTCTATTATTCAAATGATAAACTCTAGTCATTAAACTTAAAATTAAATGCACTTGTTGTTACAAGTACTCGTGGCTTAATATCCTTGTCGCGTTTTGAGTTTTAATATTCTCTGTAGTTTTAGTTTAACTGTTTAGTTTAACTCCATGTTAGGCGAGCAAATGGTGGGAGCTCAGCATAAGGCGGTCAGATGGCCAGAATAAACTGTAGCGTTTTCGAGTTGCAAGTGCCTGGTGTGTATCGCTGCATTTAATCTGTTTTACTCGGGACGTTGAAAGGTTTTGTTGAAAAAGTGTTTAAATGAAACTAGACTAAAGTAAAAGTATCAGCTTGTACGCTGTCCCACTGCAGGTTAAAGGCCATGACAAAAATCAATCCTTCGCTACTATGATGATATAAGCTTGCTTAAGCGGTTTGGTGATCACAAACCCAAGCTATGTTCGAGACTAGACCAAAATAACAAATTATATATTTGAGAGTGGGATACCACGGCCTCAAATAAAACCGGCATAAAGCAGCGCTTGCGTTGTATTACCGAGAGTATCGGAAGCTCATTCCGACGGTTAGCTCATCGGAGGCCCAAAGTTGGCAAGCCACTTGCGACTCCATTGATGTCGCGGATGTCTTTGAGCTATGGCAATCGCTTACTATCATCCGTCTGCTCCGTCTGCTCATCCAGTGATCCGTTTGCTCGTCTGCCACCTATCACATAAAACAGCAAATGTCAGTTGGATCAATTATAGATATGAATAATATTGATAGTTTCACAAATTCAAGGTAAAATCGAATGTTATGACAACACCATTTCGAACAGTTTGCAATATTATAGTTTACGCTATCTAAGACAATACTAGCTAATTCACCATGTTTGTAAGCGAAAAACCATAATTAATACGATGTTTATGCGTAGTATAACAACACAATTGAAAACGGAGACTATTGCGTAGATGTATGGATATACTTAGGTACTTATTTGTTTTGTTTGATGGAAGCCCTACTAATGAAAGTGTTTAAAGTCGGGAAGATAAGTCGGTCTTGTGTTTATCATTAGTAAGTAAGTAAATATTTATTCAGTGAAAACATACATAACATGATCAAACATTTACAACACAAAACAAGTTTATAATTTAATCATATGGCCACTGAAAAGGCACATACTCACCATGTGTCGAAGTGTCTAAGACGCCCCCGACGCTGGTCTTCCGTAGGTGTCTCGAGTGAGATAGCGCTATTATTAAATAAATAATGTGTAGGTGCATAAAATATTGTATATTCAGATATAATAATAAATAGTTTTTTAGATTTTCGCGTTGCATTATAACTATACATTATTAAAACGGGAATTAACGCGACGTTTATTTTTAAGTACATTGTATGTACTTACTGTTGACGTCAAGCAGTAAGTACATACTTTAAAAATAAACGTCGCGTTAATTCCCGTTTTAATAATTTATAATAATAATAAATTAATTAAAACTAGTGCAATCTGTCTTCATCCAACATGTTGTGACGGCCAAGTTAATAAATCTATTTTATTTTTTATTTTTTGGATGTAAGTGTATTAAGTTTGACGTGCCTGTGTGTGTCTTTCTATAACATCGTAGCTTCCGAACGGATTAACTGATAAGGATTTTGTTTTTTTTTTTGTTTGAATGTTGGTTAGTGTAATCTGTCTTCATCCAATATGTTGTAACGGCCAAATTAATAAATCTATTTTCTTTTTTATTTTTTGGATGTAAGTGTATTAAGTTTGACGTGCCTGTGTGTGTGTCTTTATATAACATCGTAGCTTCCGAACGGATTAACTGATAAGGATTTTTTTTTTTTTTTTGTTTGAAAGTTGGTTTAGTGGACGCCATCAGCTGCGCTCGCGTGGAGTTTTGTTTGCCACTCATATTTTTTTAAATAAATAAATAACTTTTATTGCTCTCAATTATATACTTAACCTAGTTACATCATGGTACGCATGCACGGTTATTTACCGAATAATCGCATTTAGATGAATAATTTAATTCATTCATTTGTTGTAAAAGACGATTCCTAACTCGATTAACAATTCTAATCGAGTTAACTTAGTAAACGAAAGCTGCGCACTTCTTACTTGTTGATATTATATGATTTTATGTTGATGTTACGGTAATAATGATAATATCCATTGTTCTGTTCCTTGTTTTTTGCGGCAAGCTTGAACTTTGCCTCTGCACTTACTTCTATAAGCTAGTGCATGTTGCAGGGAGGTTAGGAAATCGGAGTTTTTGTGAAATCTCTAGATTTTTTTAACAGACTGCTTTAAAGTTTTCTTTAGTAGATCAAGATAATAAAAAAGCAGCTTTATGTTGAAATAGGGACTTCGTCCGCGTGGTACATAGTATCTTTGGGTATGTAACTTTTGAATTATTTAATAATTCCCCCCCCCCCTTTTTTTTTAAACCCTTACAACCTCTGATAGGTCAAACTAGCCGCCATAGCCGTAATATTGGTTAGGAGGATGTTGAAACGTGTGTCGCGGTCATGGTCTTTATTTATCATCTGCTAATATAGTAATATGAATATTTTGCAGCATTATAGCGCTGTAACTTTCCTGTAAGAATTTGGCTAATTGAAGTAATAACCGGCCAACTTCACCCTCAACTCGCAAAATTGGCACACCGGACGCCAAATTGCAATTGTTCGACAATTGTTCAAATAACAGAATTATAATATTACACGTACCATGAGATGATTGGTCGGCCATGACATTCGGTCGTGATTGCTTTTGACGTGACTTGGAAATATTCTAGATTTACTTGCTATTGTTATTATAATGATTGCGAACTAAGCTTGAAGTTATTGTAGTGGTATAGTGAAATCTATATCTTCTATACTTACTATTTATAAAGAAACTTGTTTTACCATCTCAGTACTCGCTCATAAAATCTCTACATACGCAATCCCATACTGAAACCGTTAAAAAAGTTATAGCAAAGGCGCTATCATAAACAGAAGAAAAAAACCAAATGAATGACGTCATTAAAGCACAAATACAAGAGTAAATAGCTGTTATATACAAAGTTGAATTTGGAATTCCTTATCGAAGAGGAGAAAATTGTGATTATAGTGGCCAGTATGAAAACGCTAAGTGTAAGGACCTAAATTAATTTAAGAGCTATAAATATTTTGAATTTCGAACATATCGTCGAGGTCGAAAATTAAATGTAGGTAGGTACTATTTTACTTTCGACCCTAATCCATTGTAATTGGATTCAAATTCCAAAAATGTAAAATAGGGTTCTTATTCGAATGGGGCATTCATTGACGGGACACTTTAACGCGTTCACGCTGTACGTACAGCCACACACCAAAATATACAAAACTGTCAATTTTTTTAATCGACTCTCATCTTTCTGTCATACACATTAGGTTGAATATCACCTGAGGAAATTTGGCAGGTTGTGGTAACCTGATGTGTGGCTAACTGTACCTAAGGTTTCTATGATCATAGATCTCGATAATAATAATACAAACGTCATTGCCTTTTTATTACCCTCATAAATATCTGTAGGTGCGATAATTATTTCGATTAATAACTATAATATCGTAATTGCTTATTAATAACTTATTAAGGTAGGTACTAATGGTAATTAAACAGAATAGACACTGCTAATGGTTTGATGTCTTGCAAATGTCCATAGGTACACACATGTCATACAATACAATATAACATACTCAGTCTCAGTCTGGGAAAGTGTGTGTGTGTCTGTATGTTTGTCTTTCTTTCACTGTAAAACGGAGCGACGAACTGACGTGATTTTTTAAGTAGAGATAGTTGAAAAGTTCTAGCACTGTGCGTTTTTCGAGGAATTTTCTCCCACGAACCTCAGTCTTGTGGAATAGTTTCGCTGCGGCAGTATTTCCTGACGGCTATGACTTGGGGACCTTCAAGAAACGAGCGTACTCCTTCTCAAAAGGCCGGCAACGCATCAGCGACCTCTCTGATCTCGCAGATATTCATGGGCAGAGTGATTACTTACCAACAGGTGACCTGCTTGCTCGTTTGCCGCCTCTAGTATGAAAAAAAAGAAGGAGAGTAACGTAGGTTACTTTTTGCCCATTTTTAAACCCCCATTTCAGGGAAGTGGGGGGCGTGAGCAAGGTCTATTGTGTCATGGACGTCCGACCGGACTGTGAGGGTGAGGGAATAAAGAGTGGTCTTGTGTTTACACATACACTTGTTCGCTATAAATTATGTCTGAAATCTGACCGAAACAAAGGAAATTAGAGGCGTATAGAATAAAAAGCAGCTATCTACTACACATTTTAGCTGCTTTTGATTTACGCGCGTCCGTTTTAGAACAAACATTAAGCAGGTAGGTACTTAGTCAAAATAGAATATTATATTGCTTAATTTGTGATAACAACACTACAAATTTTCCCTATTAAACGTGCTTAAATAACTATCAAAAGCACGTAAATTACTTGTTCTCAAAACTAACATTAACTACCTCGTTTTAGTTTTAGTTTATGAACAGAACATGCAAGTTTTCAACTATTTGTTAGGTTTACCGCTCACAAAATGCAATGCGCCAAATATTCGAAATATTCGTTTCTTCCTGGTGTCTTCTCAGTAGAAATCGACGTTCCGAACCAGTGGTAGATTATATTATGTTTTGACCTAACTTGAATAAAGATTTTTTCTATTTCTATTTCTATCAGCTCCACTCGATACTCGGAAATGTTTTTCTCTTATTAATATTGAATGTATCTATATAGATAGATAGTAGATATTACTTATTAGATAGATAGATATCATCGCCGCATAAACATTGACTCGCCCAATTTCTTTCTCAGTTTCCCGAAACTTTTTCTATCCCTCTTAAAAAATGGACAAGTCACATAACCAACTTTGTATCGTAATTTTTTTTTGCGAGTTTTCAGAAGTCATAGAACCCATGTTGTTCAGAATGATAGGTGGAAGACTTGGTTAACGGAATGTAAATGTTCAAAGATACACCCTGTACGATAGGGTAGATTCACATTAAGAAAATGAACTGTCACATCACTACAACTTATTGTTTTATGCTGCGCACCCTGTGAGCAACTTACCTTAGGTAGCAACCCGACACCAACTATTATTAATTTTAAAACAACAAACCTTGGCACATTCTCTCATCAATGTCAGTTCTGATGCACCTTTATTGCAATACAGGGCCGGGCTTAGGGAGTTCCCTATACCCTAATGGAGTTCCATTAGAGGCTAAATTTTATTTATGAATCTCTATACTTACTCTCTTCAATACTCTTTATTGCTCGATCTCCCTACATTTTTTCATATGCCGCAACCAACTTCTCTATATGGGGGAAATCGCGTGTGAAAAATCCGTCAGGTGACGTACTGTTAGACTGAGATCCAACTTCAACGTCATTGGTTGTTAAGTGATATTTTGATATCTCACATCAAAACCAACCATCGTGTAGATAGACCTCAGTTCGGTTCCGTGGATTGAGTGAGCGTACCTACCGGAGGCTCTATTATGGGGAAAAGAGGTTAAAGGTTGGCAGCGCACGTGACTGACTCTACTGGTGTTGCAGGTGTCCAATGAGTCGCGGCATTCGCTTACCATCAAATGTTCTGTCTGCTCGTCTGCCACCTATCACATAAAAAAGTGAGTAAATTATTTTTAGACCTCATCATCATCTGCCTTCTCTGTTCCCAGGTTATCTGGGGTCGGCGCAGTATGTTTTCTTCTTCCATTCGTCCCTGTCATTCGTCATCGTATCATTCACCCCTTTTCATGATCATGTCGTTCTTCACATAGTCCATCTATTTCTTTTTAAGCCGTCTTCTGCTCCTTGATCCATTTACATTCATTCATTTAAAATGTTCATTCAATTATTTTCAGACCTATCATAATATAAAATCGTTTTATTTTTAAGTGTATCATATATTCTGCCCTCTTCTATATTAGATGCGCCACTCGTTTTGTTACATCTTGGCTTTGCTTTGCTCTCTAAGCCATTTATTTGTTTTGTTATCCATTAGTGTCGCTTCTACTGCCGCATCGGCTATTTTCAGTCATGTTCACATGATAGTACTTACCTATATTGTAAAGGTAGTACAGGTGCGGTACCATTAAAGAGGATAGGTAGGTTAAAATATCTTAGCTATTTCTTTGGATTTTACCGTCCGTTATTTTTCATGAAGTTGGTGGCAAACGAGCCACCATAAGATGAACTTATTGTCCCTACCAATCAGGAATTATCAAATTGACTGGCCGGATGACGCATTGGGTAGTAGTGACTCTGCCTCATGCGCCAATGGTGTTCGATCCACAATCTGCATAAACTTTCGTGATGGACACTTGTATTTTTACAGTATAAAAATTATTTTATTTTATGTAGAATATTATGTATGTGAGAGATTATGAATTTGATTTTAATTTTTTTTTCTATTTTTTTATGTATAAAATCTAAACTTGTGTACATGTTGTTCATGTGTAAAATGATTCTTTAAGCCAAGCAGCTTTTAATGCTTTTAATTTTTCTACCTTACCTATTTCAACCCCTTACTCCTGCCCTGAGGCACCTAAACACTGAACAACACTTACTGAATTTAATTTAGCACGAGACAAGGACTGGGAGAGTGGTTAATTGAAAACGGCTGTCACCAGCTCCTCAGGTGAGCTTATTGCATGCGGATGCGGAGCTGCGGAGTTGCGGATGCAGGTGACGTCAGCGAAGATATTACATTACTGTCTCTTTGATATAGTATTGGATTCATAACTGTTTCTCGAATAGTATGTTTTAACAAAGTTGGTATAAACGGGAATTATACGCGAGGATATTTAAATACCAGTCCGCTTGTGACCACGGCACGCAACGCTGTCGAAATCGAAACTATAATGCACTTATACTTAAATTATTATCCTCGCGTTTAGTCCCGTTAATATTAAGTATTTGTATAATACAACGCGAAAGTTTAAAAATTATGTTTCTAAACCAGAGCAAGCCCCGAATAGTACCTAAGTATGCACTACTAAATTTTCTTTTCTAATATGTCCTATCATAAATACCGTTTTAAAAATAGACTGGACAGTTTAAATTACAAACAGACTACACTGCCCTCCTAAGCCAAAAGGCGGTATCTCAAAAAAATCTCATTTCTGATTTTTGTTGTATCGGATAGCTTATTCAATTATCTACCTAATGGTCTAAACCAAATAGCCGTATCTCCTTTGAAACATACAGAAAAACCATTTTGAAAATATTGCGTATCTCAATTTTTCACGAAATTACTAAGAGACTTAGGGGTATCCCATAATTTCGAATGGGAATAGCCGTATATTTGGTTACGGCGAAATAGCTTAAAAAAGTAGTAGAGGATAGTTCGCAGAAGTGTGAGATACCGCTCTAGTTGAGAGGCAGCGCGCGCGAAAGTAATCGCTAAATCTTAAGCATTACGGACGAAATTTAAGTACATTTCGTATGGCAAATCTTTGACCACATCCCGATTATATAATAAGTTGAAATATCATAACTAAAAAATGTTATGTAAAACAAGTTCCATGGCCACCTTCAACCTCGATGATCAAAACAGCTCATGATGCATGAAGGTGGTCGCAGGAAATATGTGAAAAATCACTGAGGTCCCATATTTTAATCTAGGAACGTACTTACTTTAATGTTTATATTTCTAAATGAGAGTTTGTTTATAAAAAGTATTTTTCTGAAATTGTTGTTGTTTAGAAAACATCGACACTAGTTATCAATCGACGTTTTTTCGGGTAGGTGATTCAATTACAATGTTAATAATCAGGTAATTACTTGTCTTAAAGTCCATTAATTTAAACATTTTATTGATTTAATTGAGTTTCACCTGTTGGTAATTAACCGATTTATATAAGAATGTAGATGAGTTTGGCGATATAAATTAAGGTAACCGGACAACGACCTAAGCCAGAATTATATTTTCAAATACTAGCGACCCTCCCCGGCTTCGCACGGGTACACCTCGGGTTACATTATTGGAGTTTTAGTGCGGATCCCTATGTTTTTTTTTAATATAATATAACAAATGTCACCCGGAGATAGTGTAGCTTCCCAGCTTTGACAAAGAGCCCATAACTGCAAGCATTGTTGCAAACAAATTTTTAAAAACAAACGTTCTTCCTCCCCCCAAAAAGAAAACTAAGCTTAATGGCATTGCACAGGCCAAGAAAACTAATATTTTGAAATCCCTTCAAAATATAATGCCAAGTAATAGATTATCATTCTGGAGAGAGCTTCCCATTTCTGAGTGATTTTGAACATAGTTGCGTTTATGTAACATATAACATTTTGTTATTAATTTGTCTGGAATATAATTAAATCATTGAAAAATGCATTTACTGCTGGTTTTATTTCTATTATTAAAGGTTTTTAGCAAACATGTGTATTAAAATATTTGTATGGAAATTCCTATACAAACACTGAAACCGAAGGCGGTAATTCATTTTCGTAAGCAATTAATTTGAAGGGAAATGGCGGTATCTCAAATAAAAGGCATAAATATATATTTTTTTCAAAATTTGAAAGTATCCATAATAAATATGGTATAAAATATTTTTAAGCAAGTTTTAATAATTCGAATAACTCTTCTCTAAGTTGACGCGAAAATGAAAAAGACAAAACATCGATTTTCTCGAAAGTTACTTCTGTTGAGTTAACGCTTTTTGGCTTAGGAGGGCAGTACACATGTGCAGTGATATACATACATCAGCAATTTTGCTGCTAGTGTATTAATAAAGAATAATAATAATCCCCACTTTCATTAATGTGTCTCAAAGGGGCCTTTACGTGGTGGATCTGTATCCCCACGCACGCCTTCCAAAAGGACCGGCCTCCGTGCCGTGATTTTCCAACAGGAGAGATACATAATAATAATAAAATAAAGCCCCTTTAGCTAGCTAAGAACAACTAACAGATCCTCAAAATTGTAACCTTTGAGGGAACTAGACCAACTGATTGGTGGTTGCACGTTCCAGAAATTATCCGAAACCCCTGTATCATCGGCTAGTTTGCGGTACAAAATACGCATGCTAAAATATAATAGGTACCCAATAGATAACAGCGGTTGAAACTAAAATATAGCTAAATCAACTGTAGCTGTGTGCCGGCAAAATAAACACAGCTCAGTTAGCAACGGGTTTATTGTAAAACCAGGAATAATTAACTAAATAAAATACATTTCCAGACTTATATTATTATGCTGGCCTTTCAACCTCGTATTTGCTGACGGCAAAATGAAATCCGCATAGCCGTCAACAACGGCTAACAACCAAAGCGAGTCCATTACGAACAAACAATACGTCAAATTCAAAACCACGGTGTATTTGCAATAACGTATCGGCAATATGAGCAGCCCTTTGCTGTTTAAAAGCCAATATCGATTTGGTATTTAGTGATGCGAGCTGAGTCGATTGTACTCGGGAAAATGTCTGGGAAATTGTATTCGAATGAGGAAATAGATATTTAAAGACGCAGCGAGGTTGACAAAGTCCTGCTTTGCAAGTTGTATTGAGAGTGGAGCATAAAGAGCTAAGTAGTTTATGGTTCTTTTCTTTAGAAGACAAATCGCTTACTTTGGTGGCCTGATGATAACTAGTGTAAGCAAGAGGAGAAACTAATAAACTAGAATAAACTGAGTACCTAAAAAACACCAAGACATTTGTTGTGTTAGGTCTGAGTGTTTGTGGATCCTTCGTTGTTTCTGGTTTCCATAGTGCAAGGGAAATTAGTTTGGGACCTGGACCACGTATGTGATGTTGTCTTAATTTATTTTATTTTCTCTGCCACTTTTTTATATATTGGCTCAGTAAATTGGCTCACCTCAGCCTGATGATAAGCAAGAGAAAAGTCCACGTACAACGGACGCTGATGGCACGGCATCACATCCGTTGGCACTGCCATTCTGGCCCCGCGAGATGCTTCTTCACGCTACGTTTGAAGGAGTCCATATTGTAGGACAGAGGAAACACATGGGAAGACAACGAGTTCCACCGTTTAATGGTGCGGCAGAGATATGAGCTGCTGAACTTTTTAGTTCGAGATGGTATGTTTTCCACCGTAAAACCACAAAATAGGGACTGACACAGAAGGCTGACTGCCCACTAAGAGCTAAAAATATGTCATGTACTCACGCATGCGCACTAACGGGCAAAAACGCCTTTTCGACCACATTAATCCTAACTTATGACATAAGATTGTCAATCTGTCGAGGTCTATGAATAGAGGCCGCGCGCTTATGTACTCATGCCGGGCAACAACCCTAGCATATGTCAACGAACTCTTCTAAATTCAGAATCAGGTCAAAGTCTTACTTCTGTGTGTAATCCCTATTTTGTGGTAAAACGGTGACAACGCTGCCATGCACGTGTTGTTCTGTGACAGAAAAGGGAGAGTGAGATAAGGGAGAAAAGCTCTTTAGAGCACTCACCTACTACATTACCTTATATTCGATATTTCTCCAGAACTATTCGAGCGATAGTGACTGACTGAATCGAGAGGCCACCACTAGCTGGAATGCGTGAACTTGCCGCGTAATCCGGCAGGTATTGCGTCAGGGGACTTTTGACAACACCAGCCCGGGGCAATGTCTCTATACTAATTGTTAAGGCAGACGGAGGCATTCCCGCTAGCCGTATTGTTTTACGCGAGCACCTAACCCTGTGTGGCTGGTATGGTGTAAAGCAAGAGATGTTCGCGGTTATTACAGCATTAATTGTAAATAGTAAATCAATTGGACTACTTCTCTAATAACTGGCAAATCACCGCTACAGAGTGCAATGGCGGCATTTGGGGGAGGCCTTTGCTCAGCAGTGGGTCAACATAGACTAAAAAAAATAAAAAATAAACTTCTAACCAATATTCAGCGACGGCGGCCAATCTTAACGATCAGCCACGCAGGATATATTATAAGGCTCTACGCAAAGTACGCAAACACAAGTGCACTCTATATTCCCTTACCTTCTTCATTCGATGGGACACCAGTGTGACACGACCGAAGAGAGATGAGAGAAGCAGCCGCAGCCGTAGCAGGCCTCCCACTAGGTGGACCGACGATCTAGTGAAAGTCGCGGGAGTCACTAAGATGCGGGTGGCACAGGACCAATATGTGTGGAGAATTTTGGGGGAGGCCTATGTCCAGCTGAGCAGTGGACGTATATTGGCTAAAATGATGATTACTAAGTAACAACCGTTGGAGCCGTAAAGTCCTTGAGTAGAGACCGCGACTCGGTAAGCGTAGTGTTGGACGCCCTGCGTCAAGATAGGATGATGACATTCGAAGGCTGGCTGGTGTGGGCTGGATGAGAGTGGCCGAAAATCGGGAGCGGTGGCGTGCATTAGGGGAGACTTATGTCCAGCTGTGGACGAGTATGGGTTGCTGATGAAACACAATATCATTGTATTAAGTTTGTGACACACATCATTGTACTATCTTATGGAAAGCAAATACTATTGAGTATCGACCACTCCCCCATTTTCCGCCTCATCTCCCCCCTCAAACCTCCGCGATCTGAGTTCATTATCATTTCATGGCATGTGTCGCCATGAATATTTCTCTTTGATTAATTTCTGCGCGTGCAAGCCTCAAGTAATATACAGCGGTGGATCGCAAATACGGCTTTATTAGCTAGAGAGGTGAACGCTACGTACTACGCGTACTTTGACAATTACTTTGTGCGTTCAATACGAATTATGGAACTAGCTTTGTTGGAGTTCAGCGCTACCATGAGTTGACATCGAAAACTGACATAACGTAAACTATTGCTCTGGCTCTTTCAAATGCATCACAATGAAAGAGACAAAGCGATAGTTTTCGATAGCGAGGATAGTATTTCAAACTCATGGTAAGGCCATAGATGGGAACAGGGCGAATTTAATATTGAGCTACCTTTACGGTTCGGATTGGGTTGGTAGCCGTTTTGTATGTAGTGCAATGGTGTGCTGGAGATTCCAGATTTATACAACAGTGTTTTTTTAGGTATTTAGAGATGGAATTACTACGTTCATTTTGGAAACGCTCAAGCTTCGCTTCATTGCTGCATTGGCCTGATGGTGCATTTAGTAATGACCCTGCCTCTAACGCCAAAGTCCGTGGGTTCGCCATCCCCATCCTGGACAAACATTCGTGTGATGTTGTCGTCGTGCGATGTGTTTTTTCAGTCATCATTTCCCTGCCCTGTTCCCAGGTTATCTGGGGTCGGCGCAGTATGTTTTCTTCTTCCATTCGTCCCTGTCATTCGTCATCGTATCATCCACCCCCTCTTCAGCCATGTCATTCTTCACACAATCCATCCATTTCTTTTTCGGCCGTCCTCTGTTCCTCCACCCACTTACATTCATACCCATCACTCTTTTGGTAACATGTTCCTCCTCTCTTCTCATTACATGGCCGTACCAGGTGAGTGTCTGGGTATTATTATTGTATTTGTGATTTCTCTGTTGTCTGATTAACCTAAGTGCTTAAGCTACTAATACGGGAGCCAGGTCATTGTATGAGATGTAGAATTTATTTATTTAAGCATATTATAGTATAAGCATAAAATTAAATAAAATAAATCAATGCGCCAGACAATCAAGGTTGGCAGCGCATTTGTAATTCCACTAGTGTTGCAGGTGTCCATGAGCGGCGGCAATTGCTTACCATCAGGTGATCCGCCTGCTCGTCTGCTACCGATCACATAAAAAAAAATCAAACTGGTCACAAACTAGGGCAACCCCTGATTAATTTATTCCAGCCATTTAAA
The DNA here is from genome assembly GCA_014851415.1 of Cnaphalocrocis medinalis. Taxonomy (NCBI): domain Eukaryota; kingdom Metazoa; phylum Arthropoda; class Insecta; order Lepidoptera; family Crambidae; genus Cnaphalocrocis; species Cnaphalocrocis medinalis. Next base: position 11,054,124 of record CM026290.1, on the reverse strand, counting down.
ACTGCTTAGAACGAAGGAAACAATATCCTACAAAATTCCCAAATCTATGCCCCACTTAAAAGGACATCAGAAAGCCATGCACACTTTATTAGAACTCCAAACACATTAGACAAAGACAAAAAGACAATAAGACAAGGAGATGTTCAAACTAGCATTTTGTTGTGCAACAAATATCCTACCCGTTGCATCTGGTAACAAATTGCAGTAATTCCTAACAACCACTCTAATCCACTATTAATGTTCTCTGTGAACCGGGTAGGATCGGTTTAAACTGGTTAAGAAACGGTTAAACAGCACTAAGTAATGGTTAGTAAATTGAAACGGGAGAGCAAAAAGCGGGAAGTTGTTTAGATTTTAAAGGTTTTTTCATTAAATAGTGACAGGACTAGATGTGCACATTTAAGAAGGATATTCGTAGTATCTCTAAAGGAAGAGATAGAAAAGGATAGGGAGAACACTGCGTGATTCATTCGACACCCAGCACCATCTATTGATAGCCATAGGTATAATTCGGAACTAAAAAGGCCTTAAAAGAAATGAGGGCGGAAACAAAATTTTATGAAATGATTATGAGCCGCGTTCGTTGTTACAACGTGGGCTCTTCTTTTGTTTATCATCAGGCTGAGGTGAGCCAATATTCAGTATATTTGCTGGCCACTATATAAAAAAAGCGATGAAAAATTAAGTGAAGTGAGATGAAATAAAATGTGGAGACCACATCTTTGTAAACGTAGTGTAGGACGGCCTCAGACACGATGAGTGACGATCTGCGCAAGAGGGCTGGCTGGAGCTGGATGCGAGTAGCCGAAGATCGATCAAAGTGGCGAGCATTTGAAGAGGCCTACGTCCAGCAGTGGATTGCAACAGGCTGATGATGATGATGATGAAATAAAATGAAACAAGATGAAACGAAATAAGATGAAATGAAATGAGATGAAATGCTTTTCATTTTTTCATTTCATCTTTCACGGGTCACTAGACAATGATGGGAACAAATAGCGATATATACATTTTTTTTGCCAAAAAAATCATCTTCCCTATCCCCTAACACCTCTAAGCCTAAAAACCAACACTAATACAGGTCCGAATTTTTGCACCGAAGGTGTTTTCCGCGGCAAAATTAGAAAAAGGGGTACAAAACTCCGACCATCGTGCGAAAACCGGAACACACCGGATTATAACCGGGTCCGACCGCGGTTTTGTTTCGCCCTTTCAACCTTTTTCAGCATTATGAATTTGCTGGCTGAAAGGTGTTTTTTCGATACCTACGCCTTTTTGGTCGTGGTCCTCTGACGTGTGAAATTGTCCGGTATTTGTTGGAGTGACCTCTATATTTTTGGGGTCCGTATACGGATTTCAAATCCGTACTGTGGTGGTATTGATTGGGAGCCAAGCTGTTAGGTGGCAGATAGATCACCTGATGGTAAGCAATTGCCGCCGCCTAGTCACCCGCCACCAAGTTACAAGTGGGCTGGCAAAATGAAACCTTATTTCCACCAGATTAGGCACCTTCATTTGCTCGGCAGTATTATGTTAGAATCATAACAGTTCACATTAATTTCCATTTAAAAGTTATATGTTGCTATCGAGTGTAATGTTGCTAACACGACAAAAGATGGAGCAAACGTTTATTTAGCTATACGGAACACTAATAACGAAACACAATATTTTTTCCCCAGTTTTTCTATAATTGAGATGGAAATATTGATGAAGGAATAAAAAATTCAAGCTTTGACGATTTCAAATGTAGTCAAGCCAGTCATATCGAAATTCAAAATGGACGGCAGTCTGCTGGGAAATTGTCAGCTCATATTTTTAGGACTAGAATTAGATGAAAACTTAATGGAGCTAAGCAACCTTCGATCATAATTATTATAAACCTTAGAGCATTCACGCTGTACATTAATGATCTAAAAGTATCGCTGGCAATTGAGACTCGCATTCGCAAAAGAGCAATCCTACTACTATTATGAAGGCGAAAGTTTGTAAGGATGTATGGATGTATGGATGTTTGTTACTCTTTCACGTAAAAACTACTGAATGGATTTGAATGAAACTTTACTACAATATAGCTTATACATCAGAATAAAATATATTGTGTGGATTGTCCAAAATATGACGGTAAGTGTCAATAATTAACTCCACGCGTACGAAGTCGCGGGCGGCCGCTAGTATCACATAAAAAAGGTACAAATACTTCTTTTTTTTTTGCGTGTTTGTTCAATCTTGAAGCTTCGATGCTAGTTTCTTGACTTTTGGGAGATTGAAGAGTTTTTCCACGCTAGTGATTTTTCCCTTTCCCGTACCTATATTCTGTAACTACGATTTCTTCCTCCGTCCATGATGCCTCTTCCCATCATTATAAGTTGGAGTGGACATTACCTAGGATAGGTTAGCACGTGACCGTGGTATTCAATCTTCCTCTTTTTGATGCTCTGCATTAATTTCCAGGATTGCCCGACAAGCTAGAGTACAGTTTTGTTGTGGATTCTATGTACCCACCCAACTTTGACTAAAAAAAGACTGGGCGGATGGACGCATTTGGTAGTAATCCTACCTCATTTGCCAAAGGTCGTGGGAAAGGACCTGCTGCGGAGCATGCAACGGATAGCACCACATCTCAAAAGCTTGTAAGCTCTTTATAGTATGAACTAGTGGCCTGCCCTCACTTAGTTTCGGGACAGTAGGTTCAAACTGAACCATTAGATGGCGCTGGGCATCGATTGGATCGCGCTAGAGTTATATGATTTCAATTTATATATCTATGAGCCTTGTACTTGTCTGAAGAAGTTATCACTTTACAATATAGTATAGATGATGGCTCTTCGCAAAAAGTTTTTTTTTTCATAATTTTTCCTCCAATCAAAGTGACCAAAATTGTAAGAGAACACTAGTATTTTGGAAATAGACTCGACTTTCCTGTAATCACCGATAACCACTTTGCACCCTTCCCCCGCACCAAATACAGTTATTCATACAACCCCTACAATTTGATCCATGGTTGCGCTGATGGAAAGGAACAATTACGTAATTCCAACCACCATGCAATTACCATGAATGTTTTAGACGTTAAACCCCGGTTCTTTATTACAGAAATGAACGAAGTAGCTGTTATATATTTATTTATTGATATCTTGACACTTTGATGGCGCAACCTAATGAAGGGTGTTTTTTGGTTATGATTGATTCAGGGATTTTCAAACTTACGAGTAAGTACATATTTTGATCATTAGGTGGCGAGTAAAAATATTGTCAGGATTTTTTTTTTATTTTGATAAGTTGAGCAGACGGATCATAGTCAACTGCAATACTAGCAGAATCACAAGAGCACTACCAACCTTTAACGCCCTTTCCCCCCGATTGGGCCTCCCGTACCCTCACTTACTCGGCTAAACACAACGCAAACCCTGCATCACCTCGGATTTCTATGAAGCCGTAGTATTATTCAGGTAAATCTATTAGTAAAAGAATAATTTCTCAAACTAGGATAGCCATAATGGTTGAGTATTGATTCTGAACTTATATCATACTCCAGTTGAACTAGTTTCCCTGTATAAGAGTGAAAGGTCAGATGACAGTCGTTTCGTTGTAATTACCAGACTCCCCAAATACTGAATCATTATTTAAGGGGCTATACGAATGAAACTAGCGCCGCCAACCTATTTACACTGATTGTGGCGAAAATACGATATTTTAAAATACGATAAACAAAACATTACAGACTTAGATAAAAGTAAATTGAATTTTTCAAGATGCAATAAAATATAAAAAACATGCGACAAGTAACAATAATTTCAATTCAAAAGTGGCCGTTTTTAGCAATAATTAACATTTTATTGCACCTTGAAAAATCCAATTTACTTGGATCTAAGTCTGTAATGTTTTATTTTCTTCAAAAATATCATATTTTCGCCACAATCAGTGTAAATAGGTTGGCGGCGCTAGTTTCATTCGTATAGCCCCTTAACTAACATCTGAGCTCGGAAACTAAGCTGGCACGCAACCGGGAATACAAGTTGAGATGACACATACATCATACATGTGGATGACGTATCTGTCAGGTTCCCAGCATGTCGTATGTACCTCAAAGGAGGACGTTTTAACTCAAAGCCCAAGCCAACTGAAAAACTGTACTCCACTCCACCCAAACTGACAAAGCAACGTACGCTTCCAATCCAATTTAAACCGCGCAGCCCGACATTATCTTTCAATTTCCCTAAAAAGAACCGAAATCACAATGGAGAACGCGTCGCCAAAACCAATTTTGTTCCAATTATAATTCTTGTCACGTTCCAGGACAAACAAGATGCGAGCAACAAGCTTATTTAGACCAGTGCAGTGCAGGCCTGCACTCGTTTACAAGTTAAATCGACGAAACCTCCGGTAATTAATTGGGAGACAGTTCCGGAACAACACTAGTGCGGCTGGAGTGGGAAGAGATGGAGGAGGCAGTTCGAATAGTTTTCGTAGTTTCGTGGCTTTTATCAACTGCCCGTGGTGAAAGTGCAGACAGGTGCAATGGAGAAATTACTAACCAGTACACATCTGTGGCTGATGTTTCAAGCAGCATCACGCGGTGTGACGTTAAAGATGCGCTTGTGACTGTAAAGTCTTATACGGGAGTGAACCTTACGTCCACATTTCCAGCAGGTGGGAGAGTACAATAGTAGGAGAGCCACTGCTTCGGCATGAATGGGCCGGCTCAACCGGAGTAAAACAACGTCCTTACAGAAAACCGGCGTAAAGCAGTGCATGCGCTGTGCTTCGCTGCGTGAGTGAGGGAGACCGGAGGCCCAATCCAGGGGAGTGGGGCTAAAAGGTAAGCAGCGCACTTGAGACACCACTGGTGTTGCAGGTGTCCATGGGCGGCGGTAATCGCTTATCATCCATCGGCTCTTCTGCCTATATCATACAAAAAAAGGTGAAATGAGCACCGCTGCGGTTAGGGTTGGCACGGCGCTTAGCACGCTTCGCCGCAAGTTGTTTTAGCCAGGCTTCATCGTGTTTTCCAAAGTACTAAATACGTATATTCGTAAATCCTCGTCCAGCGTTGCCAGCAAAGCGCTGTCCCCCGGATCGCGTCCGCTCAAATCGTATTAGCCCTGGGCCACTTTAATTAATGTCAACTTAAGCAATGCAAGTGCATTCGCGATGCGGTCGCGTGCTGTGTTTGTTTCGTGGAATTAGAGTTTGATTGTGTCGACTCGTTTGTGCTGCTTGTTAATTTAAAAAATCGATGCAGCTCGAGGCTGTGTTTGCTGCTTTTCAGAGTGTTGGAAGAGGATTTGAAAAGACAACGGGAAGTAGGGTTTTTGTCGGACAAATAGAATTTGTGGAGAAACATTCACAGTTTACTTATTTACTCTCTGATACATTTTGTCTGTGAAGTTGTGGAAATCGCAGTTAAATATAGATTCTAAATCAATCATAAAGAGTTAACATCATTAGACAACCACAGGGCTTACATGTAACTGAAAAGAAGAAACGCTTGCGCGATTTAATCGACACCTAGCGCCATCTATTGGCAAATATTGGAATTGTTTGCTAATTTGAGTCCCAAACGAAGTAAGGAGTTTAGTAAGTGATAATGGCGCTTAGTTGGCAGATCTGCAAGATGTTCAGATATCCGGTACTTAGGTATGCAATGCTCACGTGAACTCACTGAGCTACGCATCGCTCTGAAGAACACTACAACTAGTCGCAGCGACCCAAAATGATCCTTAGCCTCCGATAATAAGAACATCTATCAAGAACGGACAGTTAATGAAGATCACAAATATTCATCAACTTTATTCCTCCAGCGTTATCTTGGACTAAATGTGGTTAAACTTTTCCTTAACCACATTAATTAAAGCAAAGGTTGAGCCGGAATAAAAGCAGCTGCAGAAGGTAAATAAAGGAAACCGTTCGGCTTATATTGCCAAAACGCACGAAACTTTCCAGCTTCTAAACTCAACCAGTCATATGAAACCCGTACGGATACGAAACGAAACAACCCCGCAAAGACAACTAGAAACTATCATGACCGTCTCTCAAACAAATAAAAGTCAACTTCTGCCGAAACTCTGCGAATCAGCGGCCACGAAACTTTGCCGAATATTCAAAAAAGGTTTGCCAAATAAAATTTCTACTCACGACCAGTGTTGGAGTTGGGCAACTCCTCAGCTAGTCTACTATAAAGTGTCCAAAACATCTGTTGTATGAACATTCGCGCAAACTTTAGTCTGCAGCCTGCTTAACTTAAGTTGAGCACACTAAAGTATAGTTCTCTTTGGCGTGAAATCGTTGTACACTTGTACGAAGTTAGCTCGGTTTTGTACTCTCAATAGACTTGAAGCGTGTTCATAAAAATAAAGGGGTCTTGCGAATGACTGAGACTAATATGCCGCGGGGCTTTACTTGTAATTGTGTTATAAGTTTAGCAATATACGATCTTGATCTGCATTCAGAAGTCAATCATAGTAACAATGGGGTTGTCGAGGAGTTGCATTTCAATAGTTCGTTAGCTTTTATATTATAAGGTAGTGGATGCCCGCAGCTTCACTCGTGTGAAATTCGGTTTGCTACCATTTTAATTATAGAGAAGAAATGCAGGGTTCATCTATTTAGCATACATCCCTTTAACCACGTCTAGCACCCATTCTGAACAACATTTGTTATAGGTAAGTACGACTTTCGAAAATTCGTCGAAAATAAAATTTAGATTAAAAAATGAAGAAGTCACTGTTACTTGCTCGCCTAATAAACATACTGATGATGGTATGTATAATATATACTTAACACCCAGAAACTGAACAACCACAAGGGTTCATCACACGAATGTTTGTCTAGGGTGGGGATAGAACCGACCTTCGGCGTATGAGACAGGGTCACTACCAAATGCGCCATCGGGCTAGTCAAACTTAACTCAAAGATAGATACATAGAATATGGATAGAATAGATAGATGGATATATAGAAAATTGGATAGATAGATAACGTTTATTGGCCACATAAGTAAATCTTAACTATCCGATTGTTAGCACATATTAATTACAATGCGACAGTATATTTTTAGCTTAATCAGCTACGCGTCACCAAGGAATGCGCTACTTCACCTTGGATCGTCTCGCAGTTGGATTGGCATTCGCCAGCTGGCCTGAGACATTAAAAATCCCCATATTAGGTGCAGTAGCGAATGCATTTGTTACATTGTCCAGTATTAGTCAGGCGCACGTGCATCTTAGTGCCGCCGAAAGAGTTAAGAAGTAGTTGTAGACTAGCGTTTTAGAAGCACGTCGAAGCCCGTTTTTTGAAGGGCGACGGTAATCACTTACCATTAGGTGAGCCGTCTGCTCGTTTGTCTACTATAATGTAAAAACACGTTTTTGGTATCGTATATCTTTTTTTCGCATGCGAGCAGATGGATCACCTGGTGGTAAGCGATTGTCTCCACCCATAGGCACCTGCAATACAAATCATTTAACCCTCTCTCCCCTAATTGGGCCTCCAGTACCCTCACTCACTGACTTCAAGGGTCGTGAGGGTGCATCACTCGATCTTAGTGCCAGGCGGGCATCACGTCCGAAGGTAGGGTCTACGTCTCTCATGGTTAAATACGTTTACGAGTTTTTAATCTATAGTATCGTAAACGAAAAACGTTGCTATGGAAACGTCAATGCAATTAGATTTCTCGGTTCACGTGAACACGTTGATACGATCGTATACGCGCGTATAAGCACTTATGCTGAACTGACCGTTTATGCGCGGAAAAATACGCTAATCTGAAACCACTCTGAATTTTATTGTGTAAATGTAAGCTATTTTATTGTGTTGTCATTATTAGTTATAATCATTGGAATAAACCTACTATCTTTTTATCTGCTATACTACTATTTATTAGAGAGGACAAATTCTACGAATGACAAGACTTATAGGGGAACTAAAAAGGCGAAACATTTACGCAATTTCAATTGATAGCTAACGCCATCTAATGGCACAATTTGGTAATATTAAAATTTCCGAAACGAAGGGAGCCACTAGTAGATACAACAGCCTAAGAAAATTAAAAAATGTTGTCCAGAATGGATGATATAGAACACGTAGTTTAAGGAATGTAAATGTCCACAGATACACACTTTATAACCTTTCAAGAAAATAAATAAAATTCATAATTATCGTTCATCCGTTCGGAAGCTACGATGCCTCAGACAAACAAACACACACAGACAGACAACCAGATATACAGAGTGACAGACGCGTCAAATCTGTAACACCCAGTCGTTTTTACGTGAAGGATCAAAATGACCAAGTTCAAAAATTCAAAATTATCTTCAGTCAAATAAAAAACAACCTCTTGCTATTGAAATGCTATTATCCTCGGAAAGAATTAACGACACACAAAAGTTGGAAACAAACCCTAAAGAAACATCTAGATTTATCGTTTTCGCTCGACATAAACCACGTGGACAGCCAAAAAACTTCTAAGAAATCACTGAACAGTTCCACGAACTACCTGTCGCTCCAAAAAAACTATTTCGTCCGAAGATTTCTTATGAAAAAGTTTGCTCCAAGGCAATAGTAAAGTTAGGCGCGGACTTTGCAAAAAAGACTTAAATCGTGGACGTTGAAAGTTCAAATTCAATTGGGAGTTGTGTGAAATAGTAGACAAGTGTTAAAATGGGGCGAGTTTGTAAAAAAAGTACAGACAAAAGGGAAGCATCATTTGGGAAGGCCCGGGGATTCAATAAATCAATACGAGAAAGAAAAAACAAACCCATTCCGAAATGAGAGTTACAAACTTTTTTACTCTTAATCAGGGGATGTTATGCCATTAGTTTGTAAACTAAGTTATGGTCTAGGATCCACTTATTTTTTTTTTGAAGAAAAACAACGTAATTTCTTAGGAATAAGTACTCGTATATAATTAATATCCTAACTTTATCTCAAGCTGCAAGTAAAGCTTTCACTTCAAAGTAGGTTTGCTGAACTATCAATAGCTTCACTGTCTATAGTTGAATAGTTAATAGTACAGTCGAGGTCAAAAATATATTTACACTTTAGGACCTTGTCACAATACATATTTATTAGAAAGTGGAAGTCGTTTTCTTATACATATGTACTGTGACAAGGTCCTAAAGTGTAAACATATTTTTGACCTCGACTGCCTACTATCGATAGTACATATTACCAATGCAAAAGTTAGGCCTATTACTTTAATTTTTGAAACTAATAGACTGAAAAATTACTTTGACGATGTAAATAATACTCTCAACCAAGTGCTAAATTGGTTCACTGTGAGCAGTTTCAGAGTAGTTGTTCTGAACTATCAATAGCTTCACTGTCGATATTTGAATAGTCGATAGTACAGTCGAGTTCAAAAATATGTATACACTGTAGGACCTTGTCACAATACATATTTATAAGAAAGTGGAAGTCGTTTTCTTATACATATGTACTGTGACAAGGTCCTAAAGTGTATATATATTTTTGAAATCGACTGTTCCTAGGTACTATTGATAGTATTTCAAAGTGCAAATAGTCAGGCGTATTATTTAAATTTGAAAATGGGCTTCCTCTTGGATTCATACTGAACCCTAGAGTAAAAAGAAGACTATAATGAACGAGCTTTAAAAAGTTTCTTGATTTATGAGAATTGACAAATTGGACATTTAGTCATCAATAAAAAAAAACAGTGAAAACAGTACTTTTTGTTTTCCACAGTCAAAAAGAAAGAGCACATGTTTGTATAAAAATAGTGCAATCGCCAAAATATTTTCACTGCTACATTTAGATGACCCTATTTGCATAGAAGGCTGAAAAATTTAATTGGCTTTCGCTCCTATATCTTAACAGATAAGGTTCAAAATCTTCTACGTTCATCCAGTTAAGGGATACTGCATTCCACTTTCTTCGCTTCATATTAGGGTGTTGTACAAAGCGACCGCGGGTACACGTGATGTGGACACGTGGGTCCAAATCCAGTTTGTTTTAGAGTTTGCTATATTGTTGTTATGTGAGATTTCATTGTTCGCTGTTTCCCACCTATTTGACTAAGGGTGAGTCGGTAAACTGTTACCACCGCAAAGAGCTTTGGATATTAAGTTACCAATATTTTACTCGTTACTTGAAAAAGTCACCTAAGACCGATAAATCAAGTCATTTCTAGTATGATATCTGTTATGGCTTAATCACCATGCTTGCTTACTGCGGATTGGTAATCACAAACCCGAGGTATGTTATAAAAATTCGAAACATACTTTTTGCTCGACCCGGGATTTGAAACTCACGGCCCAATTTAAAAATTCGTACAAAATCGCATACTTATACGAGTATTGACCTGATTCCATATTAAGTAACATAAATGCACTACGTTTTACTTTATAAAAGAGAGAATGAGTAGAGTATTAAATTGATGTATACCTAGTTAAAATATCATACTTAAATACATAAGGAGGAAGGACCATCAATCGTTGAAAGTCAAACTCGAAGTAAAATACAAAAGTATAATCAACTATGTATATTCTTGTAATACCTACACGTTTAACAAAATAATATAGCAAACCGAACTCTACCAGCAAACAAACGACTTTTTGGTTGCGATTACTTAACATCTCACATCCACAATATCAATGTGCCCATACAAATTTAATTAAATCCTTTTAAGCGAACGTTAACATTGGCAAGGAAACAGTAGCACGTTTTTAGACCGGGGTCCGGACGCAAAATATTGCATAATATTAAACTAAGTAATGTGAAGTTAAGCAAAATATATTAATTAAATTGAATTTTTGGTTCTGATTGAATTAATTTATTTCTATTAATTTTTGAAACTAATAGACTGAAAATAACTTTGACGATGTAAATAATACTCTCAACCGAGTGCTAAATTGGTTCACTGTGAGCAGTTTCAGAGTAGTTGTTCTGAACTACCAATAGCTTCACTGTCGATATTTGAATAGTCGATAGTACAGTCGAGTTCAAAAATATGTATACACTTTAGGACCTTGTCACAATACATATTTATAAGAAAGAGGAAGTCGTTTTCTTATACATATGTACTGTGACAAGGTCCTAAACATATTTTTGACCTCGACTGTACTATCGATAGTATTGCCAAATGCAAAAGTATAATCAACTATGTATATTCTTGTAAAACCTACACGTTTAACAAAATAATATAGCAAACCGAACTTTACCATTAGCAAACAAACGACTTTTTGGTTGCGATTACTTAACATCTCACATCCACAATATCAATGTGCCCATACAAATTTAATTAAATCCTTTTAAGCGAACGTTAACATTGGCAAGGAAACAGTAGCACGTTTTTAGACCGGGGTCCGGACGCAAAATATTGCATAATATTAAACTAAGTAATGTGAAGTTAAACAAAAATATACTTAATTAATTATCTAATAATGTGAAATAGCCGATTTTTCCAAAAACAACGTCATTAAAATCTACTTTTGGTAATTTTGTATGAGGGTTTGAAAAATATTTACGATGTATTTTCAAAAGCCGCAGAATAAATTGTTAAGTATGGGGAGAAGACGTGGTTAAAGGGACGTAAATGTCTGCAAAAGAAATATGCTTCAACCCTTAAAGTCCTAGATTTTTTAATCACTTTCCGTCAAGTGAGAGTGTGGTCAAGCATTGACTTATAAGTATTTACTGTCCCACTGCAAAGTAAGTACTAACTACACGGTGAGATTAGACTTAATTACCACGCTTGCTTATTTAGAATTGGACAATCACCACAAACCAAAGCTTTGTTAATAAAATCGAACCAAACGATTTAAAATAAATTTATTATTAGTTTCTTTGTCATTTGTTAAGATATCATTAAATCCAAACACCAGATGTTCCCTTGTATGAGTACTTTTGTCATTCCACCAAGTAAGCCGTAAATCATATTTTAACAGTCCCAATATACATAAACTTTAACCTCTTGTACTATAACCGAACACGTGGGCATTACGGCCCACTAAATAGCAATATGGAGTGTCCCAACAATAGACCAAGTTCCCTCCAGCCCATTCAGTCCTCCCATACGCACCTTTAGAAATTAATTTTAAACAACTGTGAACTTTAACACAATGGTAATAAAGGTGATCCCGGTGAGTAATTAATGCCCGTATTCAGCTCAAAGGTAGTTTCAAACTGTGACAATTACTAGAATCAGGTCGTTGGAGTCCGTTCAAATGTCTTTCTGGTACGCTTGATTGTGAAACGTGCTATTATGAGAGAGAACCTATAAGTGCGTTGTATGGCAACCCTGTATAGGGTATGCGTAACCCTGTTTGTGGGGTTCACTTTGAACAGCCAGAAATGGAAGTATCTACATTTTATAGTATTTAGACTCTATACATTCCGCCAGTTAGAAGAAAAAAATGGATCAGTGGTTGAAGAGACTTAGTTTTTATGGAAGGCCTTGGACGGTCTGCCCCTTGAAAAGTTGTAATTTTGAGAAGTTTGCATTCTGAGAAATTGGCAATCTGAGAAGTTACCATTTTAAGAAGTTAGCAATCTGAGAAGTTGTAATTTTAAGAACGGTTAGCATTTTGCGAAGTTGGCATTATAAGATACAGTGCTAAAAACCTCCTTGAAATAATCTTAATAGAGCATGATCGAAGCTTAAAAGAAGGAGCAAATGAAAACAATACTACCAACAGTGCTGCATCCATTTACTATTCGTGAAATGACCCACGGCGACTGGAAGGACCAGAGAGAAAAAAGTACGGGGCATAGACTAATTACATGCAGAAGAGATAGGGTCAGTTAACCCTTTACTGGACTAAAATAAATAATATAAAATCTTTATTGTTCAGTTGCGGTGTACAATAAATTATTGAAGATGTTACAAACATGAAATTTATCTCGCAATTACCTAAATATGCAACAATAATCAATTTTCTAAGATTCTAAACAACAATACTTGACATGCATTTCAATTCTATTTTGATTTATTAAAATAATGTTTAATTTAAATAATATCCGAATTACATTTACGTCAGTTTTGGTAATGTCAAAAATTCAAGATGTCAAATAATAATTATAATAAATTGATAGTATTGTAATGATTTAGTAATGATGTAAGTTATTTAAACCTTATTGACACAAGAGCAAGTTTTTTCTAATTAGTCACTTCTCTCAATAGCCAACCCTCACAAAAAAAAAACTAGTGGCAAGCTGCTTACGGCGGCGGTAAGAGCGCTGCCGCCATTTTAACTTCCATTCAACACAGTGCAGGCGCTGTTTCATTCCGAATTTCTGTGATGCTGTGGTATCACTACAGTTAAGTCAGCCCATTTATGCTGAAGCATGACTGTACCACAATTACGCGTGGCACTCTCATAGATTAGTTGGCAGCAGCCAGCTAGAGGGCATAGGACATTAAATGAACTGTCAAGCAAGCCATTTTTTTATGTGATATGTAGCAGCAATTGCAACACCAGTGGAGTTACAAGTGCGCTGCCAACCTTTATCCCCTTCCCCCCTGAGTGGGCCTTCGGTACCCTCACTCACTCGGCGAAACACAGCACAGGGGCTGCTTCACGCCGGTTTTCTGTGAGGCAGTGGTATCACTCCGGTCGAGCCGGCCCATTCATGCCGAAGCGTGGCTCTCCCACAGTTCATACATTTCTGGCTGAATAGTGAACAGTACCAAATGCATCATCGAACCTTCTACTTTCCTCTACTCTTTGTCACACACACATAGACCTCACGACTATGCATGTGGAATCACAAAAAAGCAACCAGAACTACAATTTACGACTAATTGTAGCGCCGAAGCAAATGAAAATGGACTTTAAAGATATGTAATATTGAGTTGAGATTCGGTTAAGGTTGATTATAGTGTTTATGATAACCCATCAGCTGTTTAGACGAGTCTGAGAAGGGCATGGATGCAGACGTGATAATTTGGGCCATTTGGTGAGCGTGAGATGTAAGTAGTAAGTGTTGGAAACACTAGGACCTATGCTTTGTGGGAGCTATGCTTCGGCATGAATGGGCCGGCTCGACCGGAGTGATACCACTGCCTCACAGAAAACCGTCGTGAAGCAGCTCCTGTGCTGTGTTTCGCCGAGTGAGTGAGGGTACCGGAGGCCCAACGGGGGGAAGGGGATAAAGGTTAGCAGCGCACTTGTGACTCCACTGTGTTGCATGTGTCCATGGGCGGCGGCAATTGCTTACCATCAGGTGATCCGCCTGCTCGTCTGCTACCTATCACATAAAAAAAAACCTAATCTTGGAATTAATAAAAAAAACTCTATCAACACGAACTCAGCAAGCTATTCACGGTGCGTCTAAAGCAATCACTTTGGATGCTGAGGTGCGCTTATACTATGATACAGGATTTTGTAAGTCTGGTAACTACAATGAAGCGACTGTCGTCTGACCTTCGCAAGCCTTAGAGGGAAACAAGAACAACTGAATCATGGTTACGCGTTTCAAAATGAATCTGGAACGGGTTTACTTCCTCACAAATATACAAGGCGTCCCACAGCCATGCCATGGAGAAAAAGTACTTTTGATTGTAAATGGAACATTTTACTGTAGGAAGACATTATTTTAATTTCAAACTGCCGTCCTTAGCATAGTTGCAGTAAGTACGCTCTCGACGGTTTCGAGAAAAACGCGGTTAAAGTTTTGGTGCGAAAATCTTCCATAACTTCTTTGTTTATTATCAGATCACAGTGATTGTAACTTTAAATGAAAGAGGGCGTTAGCACCTATGTATTACTGTATAAAAAAGTAATGTCCGTTAATTTAAACATAAAATAAATTCACTATTGTTGTTATACTAAGTATCACTTAAAAATCTCGACTAGAGATCACTTAGCATAAACACAGTAAGTGTGTTTTACTTTTTATGCTTAGTAACCTTATAAATTTTAACTATTTATTAGAGTATTTATTGAATAGTAGTAAAAATTTAATTTCTCTTTCACGAATTATATTAAAGCGGTTGGATGCCATTTTTAGATGTTTAAATAATTCGTAAATGAAAAATTCCAAAATGGGCAAACTGAGCCTGTCCTGCTGCGAGGTGCTGTGAGACAAGGAGATGTTTATCTCCGAAACCCATCTCCGCTGCGCTGCAGGACATGTTCGAAACGCTAAACTGAAAAGAGCGCGGAATCAATATTAATGGCGAGTACATATCACTCCTACGATTCGCAGACGACATCGTCATCTTGGCGGAAACCTTACATGACCTACATGAGATGGTGAGCAGCCTGGCTGAATCTTCCAAACACTGATGTGTCCAAACACTGTGTGATCCAGTTCATCGAGGATGAACTTGGATAAAACCAAGGTCATGTTCAACGAGCTCGTTGATCTGAGACCGGTCGCTGTTAATGGAGTACCTCTCGAAGTTGTTCAGGAATATGTCTATCTAGAACAAACGCTCCAATTAGGCAGAAACAACTTCGAGAGAGAACCCAACAGAAGAATTTAGTTAGTCTGGGCAGCATTTGGTAGGCTTCGCCAAGTCTTCCCGTCACCCATCCCTCAAAGTCTTAAGTCGAAAGTCTTCGACCAGTGCGTCCTCCCGGTCATGACTTACGGTGCCGAGACGTGGACACCCACGGCTGGACTAATCCACCGGTTCAAAGTCGCTGAAAGAGCTATGGAAAGGGCTATGCTCGGAGTATCTCTAAAGGACCGCATCAGAAATGATGTAATCCCACAGAGAACCAGAGTCACCGACATAGCCCACCGAATTAGCAAACTGAAGTGGCAGTGGGCTGGTCACATTAGCCGCAGAACTGACAACCGTTAGAGCCATAAAGTCCTTGAGTGGTGACCGCGACTCGGTAAACGTAGTGTTGGACGCCCTGCGACAAGATGGGATGATAACATTCGAAGGCTGGATGAGAGTGGCCGAAGATCGGAACATAATACAATGTACTCTGTGATCGGAACTGAATCGGAACACATGCAAAATGTCAAAATGCATAGAAACTTGTCATTTTCATCTGTCAGTTTACTTTACATGATTATGAATCAGAGTATAGATATCATTTCTTTTGAGTGCAAATTCGGGATTTTAATTTATAAACAAGAGCATATAAAAAAACATGTATGAAAAACATTTATTTGTTTCACGATATTACCTATTTATTGAATGTTCATATGTTTTCTCATATTCACTTGTTGTTTGTTTGTTATAAGTTTTTCTTATATTAACTTTTTCTTTATCAATTGAATTTAGCACACCTTTATTTATTTTTCAGACGTTAAATTTTTATGTTTTTTATGGTTCTGTTACCAAAGGGCGAAACGGTATCCCATACGTAACGAAACGAATCATTAATATGATTATTTTTGTCCTACCTATGGAGGTACTGTCGGCACCAGTAGCTCTCATAGTACATTTTTATTAAGATTAGTACTTATATACTTAGTAGATTGTTTAGGAGGCCTTTGCCCTTCAGTGGGACCGTAGATATATAGCCTGATACTTACTTATATACCTCTATAATAATTAATTTTTTTTTGTAAAAAAAAACGACTTTAAGACTACAGAGCCACAATATATACCATTGAACATTTTTATTTTTATTTGTTGTTTTTTTTCAAAAATCACTGAGTCAATTTTGGTAAAATTTATATGGAGCCACCTTTGAATTATGCCTACCAGACAAAAAAAGAATAATAAATATCCATTCATAATTGGCGGAGAAATCGAGTAATATACATACAAAAAAAACATACGGGTCGATTCGAGAACCTTCCTCATTTTTGCAGTCGGTTAAACCATTTTAACACTTTTGGACAATCACCGTTTGATAATAATAGGGGGTGAAACTTAGTATTGACTTTTAGTTTTAAGTTATAATGTTGGATTTAGGTATAGTAGGTTCCTAGCATGAAACAAAAACAAGACTTATCTATCATTTTTGGAAATTCAACCTTTGAGGGAATTTGACTATACGGGTTGAGTAATAAGAAAGTTAGTTCTTTAATGGCAACTGCGAGTTTCACAACTAGGCAGATGAGAAAAAAGAAAAACCTAACGTTTTTGGCAACTGGTTGAGTAGCAAGAACGACAGTTCTTCTTCGGCAACTAGTTGTCAAACTTGGTTGCCAATGCGGCCGAAAGGGTTTTTTCTAGTTAGTCACTCCTCTCAATAGCCAACCCTCAAAAAAAAAACTAGTGGCAAGCAGCGGCAAGAGCGCTGCCGCCATTTTAACTTCCATTCAACACAGTGCAGGCGCTGCTTCATGTCGAATTTCTGTGATGCTGTGGTATCACTACAGTTGAGTCAGCCCATTTATGCTGAAGAATGGCTGTACCACAATTACGCGTGGCACTCCAATAGATTAGTTGGCAGCAGCCAGTTAGAGGGCATAGGACATTAAATCAACTGTCCAATAAGCCATTTTTTTTAGGTAGCAGGCGAGCAGGCGGATCACCTGATGGTAAGCAATTGCCGCCGCCCATGGACACTTGCAACACCAGTGGAGTTACAAGTGCGCCGCCTTCCCCCCTGAGTGGGCCTCCGGTACCCTCACTCACTCGGCGAAACACAGCACTGGGGCTGCTTCACGCCGGTTTTCTGTGAGGCAGTGGTATCACTCCGGTCGAGCCGGCCCATTCATGCCTCTGGCTCTCCCACAGTTCATACATTTCTGGCTGAATAGTGAACAGTACCAAATGCATCATCGAACCTTCTACTTTCCTCTACTCTTTGTCACACACACATAGACCTCGCGACTATGCATGTGGAATCACAAAAAAGCAACCAGAACTACAATTTACGACTAATTGTAGCGCCGAAGCAAATGAAAGTGGACTTTAAAGATATGTAATATTGAGTTGAGATTCGGTTAAGGTTGATTATAGTGTTTATGATAACCCATCAGCTGTTTAGACGAGTCTGAGAAGGGCATGGATGCAGACGTGATAATTTGGGCCAAACATTTGGTGAGCGTGAGATGTAAGTAGTAAGTGTTGGGGACTCTAGGACCTATGCTTTGTGGGAGAGCTATGCTTCGGCATGAATGGGCCGGCTCGACCGGAGTGATACCACTGCCTCACAGAAAACCGGCGTGAAGCAGCCCCAGTGCTGTGTTTCGCCGAGTGAGTGAGGGTACCGGAGGCCCACTCAGGGGGGAAGGCGGCGCACTTGTAACTCCACTGGTGTTGCAAGTGTCCATGGGCGGCGGCAATTGCTTACCATCAGGTGATCCGCCTGCTCGTCTGCTACCTATCACATAAAAAAAACCTAATCTTGGAATTAATAAAAAAAACTCTATCAACATGAACTCAGCAAGCTATTCACGGTGCGTCTAAAGCAGTCACTTTAGATGCTGAGGTGCGCTTATACTATGATACAGGATTTTGTAAGTCTGGTAATTACAATGAGGCGTGTGTCGTCTGACCTTCGCAAACCTTAAGAGGGAAACAAGAACAACTGAATCATGGTTACGCGTTTCAAAATGAATCTGGAACGGGTTAACTTCCTCACAAATATACAAGGCGTTAGGGGATAAAAGGTTGGCAGCGCACTTGTAACTCCACTGGTGTTGCAAGTGTCCACGAGCGGCGGAAATTGCTTACCATCAGGCATCCACCTGCTCGCCTGCTACCTATCACATAATAAAAAATTAAAAACCATCTAAACTTTATTCATAGATTTTTAAATATTACACGCAATCACACGGTTGAACCGGGAATCGAATCCGCTACACGAGAAATAAAAAATACCCCGTAGCTTTATCACACCAATCGGAAGGCTTCATCATAAGGATTATTTATTGCTAAATAACATAATTAATCCACCGGTTCAAAGTCGCTCAAAGAGCTATGGAAAGGGCTATGCTCGGAGTATCTTTGTAGGACCGCATCAGAAATGATGTAATTAGACAGAGAACCAGAGTCACCGACATAGCCCACCGAATCAGCAAACTGAAGTGGCAGTGGGCTGGTCGCACTAGCCGCAGAACTGACAACCGTTGGAGCTATAAAGTCCTTGAGTGGAGACCGCGACTCGGTAAACGTAGTGTTGGACGCCCTGCTACAAGATGGGATGACGACATTCAAAGGCTGGCTGGAGTGAGCTCCGAAGATCGGGAGCGGTGGCATGCATTAGGGGGAGACATAGGTCCAGCAGTGGACGAGCGTGGGTTGCTGATGATGATGATGAAATAACATAATAACAGAAGACAGCTTTGGATGCAACTGGGAATCACACGCTTAGATGAGAAAGAGTATGTAATCTGAACTTTAATTAAATGCATTTCTAAAGCAACCATACTCGTCTAATTGTTGCATCTCATACAATTTTTACTACGGTACATACACTAAGAAGGAAGTCATAAAAATGTAATTATAATAAAATACTGTATAACATTAAAACATGACATTTAAGATGATGATTACACGAGTAAGTATAATATTGTAGTTAATTGTAAGTAACTATACTTAAATGTAAACTGTGGAATGATTTGTCGCCATCGATATTTCCGGCCCCATATGACTTTACAACTGTACCTACCATATCATCCCCTGTTAGTACTGAGCTGGGGTGGACAACGGGAAAGTTTTAAACATTTGTGCCACGGTCCACCTGGGGTAGTAAAACAGAGGGTGGACAACGGGAATATTTTTTCTAAAGAATTTCAATTAATTTGCTTTAGATTTAGTATTAACCGTGGGACGCTTCCGCATGAATGGGCTGGCTCGACCGGAGTGATACCACAGCGTCAGAGAAGACCGGCGTAAAGCAGCGCCTGTGCTGTATTTCGTCGAGTGAGGGAGGGTACCGAAGGTCCAATTGGGGGGTTAAAGGTTGGAAGCGCACTTGTTACTCTGCTGAAGATTCAGGTACTTTTACCATCAGGTGATCCTATAACTTAAAAAAAAGTATAGAATCTACTTCTATATGGCTCTCGTAACATTTTCTATAACATTATCCCAATCTTAAGTACATTTCGACGAACTCAAACAATCTGATCTCAACAATTCAATTTGCATGTCCTCGAAAGGCTTTTAAACCAACGAATTAAAGTCGATTATCCTTTACACTGTTAGCTTTCTTAGAAGGGCCTGTCTTTAGCCCTTATAAAAAGTGTTTACCTGAGGTTTGTTTTTTTTTCTGTTTGCTCATGACATGGTAGTTATTACTTTTTATTTTAGCATGTAGGTATTTATTTTAAATGCTGGATAGCATTTGCTAAATAAATTTAAGGTAATTAAATTATTGTCTAATAGTGTAAGTACTGGGCCGTGATCTCAGGGTCCTGGGTCCGATTCCCGGGTCCAGCAACAAATGTTTCGAATTTTTCGAACAAAGGTTTGTGATGAACAAGCGTCGTGATTAAGGCTAATCCCGTCATAGTAGTGATGACCTGATTTCTATGAAATCGGCTATTCCTGTGCGTGTGTGTGTCGGATATTATGTGTGGAATCGGCAATTAGAAATATCGTCGTAGTTTTCCAAATGCTGCCTATCCCAGCTGAATTGTTCTTTTCAGCTCATCCTTAAAGTTTTCACCCGAGGTGATACACATATATCATTTAACTGTGGGAGAGCCACGCTTCGGCATGAATGGGCCGGCTCGACCGGAGTGATACCACTGCCTCACAGAAAACCGGCGTGAAGCAGCCCCTGTGCTATGTTTCGCCGAGTGAGTGCGGGTACCGGAGGCCTACCCGGGGGGGAAGGGGATAAATGGTTGGCAGCGCACTTGTAACTCTACTGGTGTTGCAGATGTCTATGAGCGGCGGCATTGCTTACCATAAGGTGATCCGCCTGCTCGTCTGCTACCTACCTATCACATAAAAAAAATACCTATATCCACGGTCAAAATCGGTGTTTATCTTACACTTTGTCATAAGTGTACAACTATTAACATCAGAATGATTAAATTACTTGGGTATTTGACGTCCATTGTCGAGTCCCAGTGTAATACGGTGACTGATGTTACTGTCCACTCAGAGTCCCTGTTGAGTGATTAATACAAGCATTTATTATAGAATCGTCGTTATTATACAGGGTGTCAGTTTGACGGCCTGTTTTGGTTTTAATAATGTCACTCTGGGGATCCTTTAGGCCGTTCGATGTTTTAATTGTTGACAGTAACTTTGACGGTTGTTTATTTTATTCCTGTGAGAAAATTGTGTTTTTGCGATGTGAAATATGACTGACATTACGTTTGCAGTTACAAATTATATAACTATTCAAAAAAAAAACAAATCAGTTCTCCGTTCGTGAGTCCGTTTGGGAGCTAGGTACGATGCTACAGACACACACACAGACAGACAGACGTGAAACTTGTAGCACCCAGTCGTTTTTTCGTCATTTCGGTATAAAATGTGATTACCATCTTTATAAAAGAGGCCTTCATTACAGAAAGGTCTATAGTAGATTCCTACTAGGGGAAAGAGAGAAAGAAGGTTTCCAGCGCACTTGTGACTCCACTAAGTGTTGGGGATGTTTATGGCAGTTGGGTGGCGGCAATCACTTACCATCAACATACAGATGTTGATGACAGAGATCCGTCAGCACTGTTGAATCTGACGGATCTCTGTCTGCTCGTCTGCCACCTATCTTCTATACTATTTATAAAGAGATAACTCCTATAGACAACGACAAGGCTTATAGGTAAACCGAAAACACGAAACGCTTGCGCGATGTAATTGGACACAGCGCCATCTATTGGTTCATTTCTGAATTACGGTCCCGAAGCGAAGTGAGGGCGGGCCACTATCATATAATAAAGCTTTCTTTCTCATCTTGGCGTGTATTTTAGCCTAGGTGAGTTCAAAACTGTGTCGCTTTGGAACCCGGGGTACGCTGATTCAGGATTTAGAAAATATTTATTATAGTGAAATCGTCTGACCTTCTCAACTCTTACCTCTCACTTTACCCTTTTTCATAGGAAAGCCAAACCAACTGGATCAAAATTACACGTTTTAGAAACTATCCGAAACTTACAAGTTTATTCATGACGTTTTACCTTACCTCCAAGCTATAGGAGAAACTAACCTACTGTGCAATCATAATATCAATCATACTGCAGAAATTTATCAGCTGTAAAAGTAAAGTTTACTATTTAATAGTACTCAAGATTATTGTAGATAATAATTTACAAGTGATAAATTCACTATCAACATTTCAATTTATTAGCGCTTGTAATTATATTAAAACATACTCACATTACAAAGGATTTATTAACTCAAAACCAACCAACATAACTAACGTCTGTAATGATAAATATGAACTAAACATCTGTAAGTAAAACTATCCAGACGTACATCTTTCGTAGTGCGTATTACGACTAGTGATGTGCCGGATCGTCAAAATTTCAGATCCGCGGATGTTGTAAGAATGTTTAGTGTTAAGAATTTTTTTATGAAATAGGAAAACAAACGAGCAATCGGGCACGTAATGATGACTGATTGTGACTGATACAGGCACCCATCAGACATCAGTTACACCATAAGAGGAGCAGGGGGGCAATTCAATTTAGAGATTTCATACATTCGTGCATAAAAATCTCTAATTCGACTTTAATGTCGAGTGCACGAAAATTGTTCTCCACATCTGCATATACGGATGTCAGACGGTGTTAATGCGCGCGACCTTAAATTGAGACATGCTTTGACTTTCATTGAGTTGCGAGTTTATTTCCTTTTGGATAGCTACTAAACTGGATCTATTTTAAATAATAATAAATAAAAAATAGATACGTAAAAGATTCGCCAAAAAGACACGGATACGAAACTTTCTTCTATCTCGGATATTTGCGGATACTGATACGGATATCAAGCACACCACTAAACCACATATACTCCGTAGCGTCTACGCATCAACGCGGACGAATGCGGACCAGTGTGGGTGGGGTAGATGTGTGCGTGCGCATCAGGTACCATCAGCTGTTAATCCGGCGCATCCCATATGACTTCAAGGACGCCTTGTGGAAGCGGTTTTTTATGCTTCTGGTTCCAATACGGGTTTGAGAAGGGAGTTGCTAGGCTAGTATGTTTAAGTCTGTCGGGTTATTATTACTTTTGGTGGTGGTTTTTTGATAGAATTTCAATTGGAGCTCATGTTATGATTGGTTAGTTATGAAATGGTTTAGATGAAGAGGATTTAGAATAGACGCAAACACACCATAGTTACTCGTTATATTGGCAAAACACACATAATTTGTACAAGTGGTGTAAGTACCGGGTCATGATCTTGGGGTCCCAGGATCGATTCCAGGTCGAGCAAAAGCATGTTTCGAATTTTTCGAACATAGCTCAGGTTTGCGATCACCAATCCGCATTAAGCAAGCGTGGTGATTAAGCCTAATCCCATCATAGTAGCGATGACTTGTGGGACAGTATTTTAGGCTGATACTTTACTTTACTTCTTTTACAAGTAATTAGGCACGGGAGGGCCACAACATTGACTCTAGGATATCAGAGATATTTTTTATAATAATAGAGTACTATATTTAATAAAAAACACTAGAATTAAAACTTTTAATCCACGGCCAAAAAGGTGACGACGATGTAGGTCGCCAACAAGTTGGTTATTATTATAATTATTAATAATAATTTGTTATCTTATTTTATTCTTTTCGTTTCACGATATTATAGAAGGCTTCTTTGTGAAAATTATATACCTATGTTTAAAAATAAAACTGATATCAATTATGGCAAAGGTGAAATAAATTTATATTATTTAGAAAACAATTACTTGACACGCAGTTTTATTTGTATAAAGTTTCTGGGATATAAATTATTTTTTTAATCAATAGCTTCAAGTATTGAACCTATATTTTATTATTTATCTATAATTTATCACAACTTACATTATCTTATTTATTCAATTATTAATAATTCTAATGTATATATATTTTACTGACACTTTATTGTGATTATATATTTTTACTGACTTTATTACCTTTATTTAGTTGTCTTTTTATCAACTTTCATTTTAAATTACGTGGTGTGAACATGGTGTGAAGGACACGCAGCGCCATCTACATTTCGCCCGTTGAAATTAATATGTATGAGTGTTTGTTCATTAATTAATCAAGTGTGTTGTGTAGTCGTAAAAAGAGATAGCAATCATAATTTATTATTTGCAATTAAATATCTTGACGCGTACTTCAATTTGCCATCTTCATTTATGAAGATAATATCAGCCGTTTTAATTAGAGCTGAGAGTAAGATCTAATTTAAGTCAATCAATTATCAGATAATAATTGATAATTAAGATTAAAATGTGAAAACAGGCATTGACATGTTAATTTATTACATTTTGTAATTAACAACGGTATGCTAAGAATTATTATTTAATAATTATGAAGCGGAACATTAAGCAAACGTGACTAAAACGCGTTAGGATATTTGTCACGTCTTGAAAAAATAAAATTTTAACCTGTATCCTGTCTCAGAACAGGGCAAAGGCCTCCATCATAGATTTCAAATCATCGCTACTATTTAGGCTAAGCTTAATCACCACCATTGCCTAATGCAGGTTGGTTTTTTTAAGACATAGGGGGCAGACAAACAGATGGATCACCTGATGGTAAGCGATTACCGCCGCCCATGGACACCCGCATCACCAAAAGTCGCAAGTGCACTGCCGACCTTTTTAGAAGGAATCACAAACCCGAGCTATGTTCGAAAAATTCGAATATTTGCTAGATCTGGGTATCGAACCCAGCACCCCGAGTCCCCCGACATAATTATGTCATATATTAAACTAATTTTTTTTTGTTGATGCTATTGCGATTTTGTGTTATAAGTATCATGTCCACATCTCATACGGGAGTCACTTCATGCCGGTTTTTTGTGCTGTGTCTTCTGTGATGTAGTTCGTAATTTTTACTTGTACGTCAATTGTTTGAAAGAGTGATTTCCGAGCCTAAAACATTTAAGCATACTTGTTATTATTATCCCCAGCATTCAAATCGCAAAGTAACCCCAAACAGTCAAACCACACCTTTAAAAATAGCACAACCGACCTCCAGGACCCGTCGCTAATTCCATCATATTCATCTACAAGCCATACAACACAGCCAACATAGCTTAAACCTCACGTTCATACAATTATATTTCAAATACAGGTCTCTTTATTTCGGTCGGAGTACCTTCCGTGGCTAAAGCAAGGGCGGCACACACACAAGCACGCATCACGTGTTGAGTGTGTACAGATTTACCCAGCTGACTACGCACACAAGCGCGAGCGCACACAGAGGGACAGTGTTACGTGTTGTAAACACTTAGATCGGCTTAGGGTTGGTAACATTTTATGTAATACCATGTAAACCATGAGATGTAACTAAAATGCATTTTTTGTAAACATTTTACCTGTACCCGTTCCGTTGGTGTAATGGTACCGTGCCGTGATCTCGGGTCGTCGATTCCCAGGCCGAGCAAAATTATGTTTCGAATTTTCCGAACATAGCACGGGTTTGTGATCACTAAGCAAGCGTAGTGATTAAGCCTAATCTCATTATAGTAGCGATGACTTGATGTCTATGATGGAGACCTTTGCCTTGCAGTGGGATAGTACAATAGCCTGATACCATAAGTATAGCTAGATTTGGTCCACTACACCTTTAGATCTTATTACAGAGGTGCTGATAATAAACATGTGTCGAAAGTATTAAGCCTTCATGATAAGCCTATGGAAACTTGATGCCTAAATTTGAGTTCAGGATTGCCGGATGTTCTTAACCATGACATTTTGCACCTTTTCTGCATTTTACAGCAATAATTCTTATCATGATAATTTGGAACAGGTGATATTATTTGTTTTGTAAGATACGACCAAATTATGCGACATTTCTTCCGTTAATGTCCTTTTAAATAAATGTCCTTCTTTTAAACATGCACATTGGTTCCACTATCCTTAATTAAATGAATAAAACTGACTCAATTTAGTTAAATAAATGATTAATGGTCACAGCAAATGATAAAGTTCTCCATTACTTGCCGCATCTACTGACCAAATATGTACAAAATATTGTAATGTAATGTTTGTAGCAAAGTCTTATCAAAATGTGCAATCAACCATCTGAGAAACTCTTTCTTGCCAACCCTGGCTGAGCCTGTAGTCGTAGGATGTTGACTGTTCGTAACGTAATGAGCGGGCTTCAAAAAAAGTACAAGAGATGTAGGGTGGTGTGAGCGAGGGCTCACATCCCTACACGTCAGCCATTGCAAGTGCGAGTAGGACAGCTTGCTTTTATTTTTGCGTCGTCGACGCGTTCCTTTTTCGAAAGCTACGGGAGGCAAGGTGCGTTCGATTTTTAAATTGACCTGAGTGATGTGTGACGACGAAGTCAACGTGTTTTTTGTTTTTTTTTCGTCATTGTGGCATAGACTTTGCAAAGTGAGCTAGGACGAGAAACCTGCGGGCATTCAGCTGATTGATGGATGGATGTGCCGCCTTATTAACGTCTTTGAGCGACAACGAATGCTGTTTGCAGCACTCTTGGTAGGATAAAGCTATACCTGTAGCTATAAGATTAGAGCTCAGTAACTGGTTGAATACTCAAAGTCATTAAACGCCCAAGGACCTGTTTTTTCCATTATTTATAAATTTAGATTATACCTTCCTATCACATACATTTGACCTGTTCTCAATTAAAGGAAACTCAAATTAAGCTATGGAAATCAGAAAGAACGAAGAAACTACAAACACCCAAACCTAGCATAAATGTTTCATTATTAAACATAAAAATTGGTGCCTGTGCAGGAACCGAATCCGCGACCCCGCACAAACTACTAAAAGTCGTCACTGATAATAAATTATGTTTTGAATTCGTGTTTTTAGAAAAAAGAGCGCCCCTTTTAGGAATTATTATGATTATGATAACTAAATTATAATCTTATCAAAACTTTTACAGTTTGGAGTTTTTTTTTTCCTAAAAAGTTAATAGAATATTTCTTACATTAATCCGACTCTGTGGTTTGAATAGTCTAAGCACTTCTAGCAACATAAAAAAAACTAATTCGTTATACATTATTACACCAGAGCTCTCTAGAATCGCATGAATGTTTGTGCCTTATCCCTTTGCCAATAAGCTGTTTCATTCCTCTACCAAAAGGTTGTCTAAAAGAAATCGAAACATGCAATTTTGTACGTATAGTCACACATCTATACTATTTATAAAGAAAAATAACTTCTATAGACAACGACAAGGCTTATAGGTAAACCGAAAACACGAAACGCTTGCGCGCTGTAATTTAGCACAGCGCCATCCATTGGTTCATTTCTGAATTACGATCCCGAAGCGAAGTGAGGGCGGGCCACTATCAAAGTATACAAAACTGGGAAATTTCTTTAATCAACTCTCATCTTACTGTCAAACACATTGAATCGAATATCGATTGTGGAAATTTGACAGGTTGTGATAACCTGATGTGTGGCTGTTTGTACCTACTATCTGCTTATTGTTGTATTTTGTTTCTGAGTAATAAAGAATGTGAATCTATGTTTCTTTAAAGTGGAAATCGAACCTACTACCTATATCGTATGAAAGTCTACTACTAAATGTCCGTCTTGTCAGTCAAACGAAGCAATGGCAGCGCTAGGATCTAGGCTCCCTTAACATTTCAAACGAGTCAAATTGCTTTGCTTCTAGGGAAAGCCATATCAGACTGTCACTTCAACCTTGACATTTCTTCAATTTGACCAAAAAACGACGTTATCACGAACAATTTGTCTGTTCAAAGAATACCGTGACGCCAGCATTCCAGACAGCTGTCTGATCAGCTGATCAGCGCACACGCACGCGCGAGGCTGTGTGCGTGCGGCAAAAACTTACTAGTAACGCCGCTTGTGGCATCCGTTGAGGGCAAAGAGTAATGTCAGACAGAGATGACAACTGCACAAGCACAGTCATGAGTGGAGTGGAGGTTAGTCGTTTGAATTAATTAAAGACATTGCGTCTTTGATTCAAACCAGGAACTCTAGATTTTACAATAAATGTGTGTATTTCTACCTTTCAGGTCCTTAATGACTTCGTCCCTCCAGGAATATACCGTACGCCCCACAGGACGGTGTTCCGTTGGTCCCTGGATACCATACCTATAAATCTATTAACTATTGTTGATATGTGTAGGGTAGACCTAAGTATGGTAATGGCCTAGCACGAATTTTTCACAGAAATCTTAGCGTATGCGTATCCTTAACAAATTTGTTAAGAATTTAAGAGCTCCCTCTATCGTTCGTAAGTAGAACTAAAATTGATCGCACTTGAAACGTCAGGAATAGGCCTGTTTCCAATTTTTTTTCCTGATTAGTAATCAAAGAAGCTCTCCATAGTAGAAACATCGGCAAAAGATTACTCTGTTAGCATGAATATTCTCCGAGATATCACCATTCAAAGATCACATAAAATAAACCTTGTCAAAACGCTCCATACAACGGCCCTGCCACGCTGTGACGTCACAGCGTGCTAGTTTGTGTTCATCACGGGAGACCTTTGTTCGATAGCTATATTAAATAATGCGTTTATGAAAATGGTTCAAAAGAAAAGTTGCTAAAATTGCATGAATTATCTAATTGTATATAATTATTTAGTAACTGTACTACTTTTAAAATCAAGTTACGTATCAAATTTAGATCTAACTTTAATTGACTGATGACAAAAAATATCAAACTAAATTCTTGTAAATAGTTTTTTTTTTACCGTTATTTCTCCATTTTATACAAAAAATCATCCAATCTCTAACCTTGGAAACAAGCCTATTATATGGTATTAAGATTATAAAGCTAACGTATTCAATTAATTTTTTGGAGGAAGTAGTACAATCGAAATCGAAATGCTTTACTTATACTATCTATCATAATCCTAAATCCTCATAAAGCATGAGCAAGATACGTTTTCTCGCTAGGCCTGCATTTTCTACAGGCCTAATATCAGAAGACGAAGTTTATCCAATTCTTCCCTCATTGCTTTTAGGCACTAACCAAACCGCACACACCCGCCTACTCTTTGCCCTATTTTTTCATTCCCTGCGACTTCAACGCATGCCCGTCCATCCCATACTGATTTCCCTTCGGACAGCCTACCTGCGAGCCCTTGCCCTTACTGAAGATGGAACGCTTTGGAACCGGTAGTCAGTCAACTGGGTAAAGGGCATTGATTGATGAATCAGTTTGAAAGAGCAATAGATTGTGATTAATAGTCCAATTGGGATATCACAAAAGTTAGTGAAGAATCCAATCTATCATCGGATTTGGAAATTGTGATTGTGACTTCAAATTTTGCAAGGTGAAGTGTTAATTTTACTTTCGAACTGAATTTATGTATGTCTTGTACAACCGATAACGCCGATATTGAATTGTAAATTACCAAATTAGCATTAAGTTCTATAATATTTTGTGCAATAAAGAGTACCTATCTATCTATCTTGTACCTTTACCTTATAAGTATCTATACTCCTTAATTTCATTCATCAATTTCTTTACTGCCTTAACCCATTTTTTTTAAAGCGGGTGGCTATGCACGGGTCCTATTCAGACCGATTCAGTATCACTGTGACCAGTTTGATCTAGCCTTACCCCATTACCAACACGCTGCTTTCTTTCCTCTACCTAAAAGTTGTCTGGAAGAAATCGCTACAAGCGATAAGACCACCTTATGGTAGTGTTTACTGCTGTTGTTTCGTTCAAGTATTCTATTTCTGTGCAATATATATCTATATGAGAAGTTTTGTTAATACATCTTCATCATTGGTTCGACCAGAATACCACAGCCTCACAGAAGACTGGCGTGGAGCAGCGCCTACACTATATTTCGCCGAGTGAGTGAGGGTACCGGAGGCCCAATCGAGGGAAAAGGGGGTCAAAAGGCTAACGGCGCATTGTGACCCCACTGAAGTTACGGGTTTCTATGTGCGATGGCATTCGCTTACTATCAGTTGATCCGTCTGCTCATTTGCCACATGTCACTGCCACAAATCATGAATTATTATCTGTTATGATCTGTAACACATGTGCTTAAGCTACTTAGTAGGTATATACGGAGTTAGGTCAATATATGAGGTGTTATGTGAATTTATTTATTTTATTCTCAGGCTCTTAATAAAAGTCATATTCAATGCCCAACCTACTTACACGATTACAAATTATACCTTCAAAGAAAGGTGAAGGACCTTTACTTTCGAGTTCAATTCGAAACCTTAAGTCCTCTATTCGGGACCGGGTGTCCCAGTGAACTTAAGTGACGGCACGACGCGAGCATTGGCTAAAATACGATTACGGGACACGCGATGCTCTCGACAGGCCGTGCCGGGGGCTGGAGTTAGTGTTGCAACTGGGAGGTGGTATGGAGAAATTTAAGGAAAAGATTAAAAATTTCTTATTGAAATATTGTGAGGTCTTTCTTTCTTGTGATGAGGGAATGCAAAACGACAGTGGGAGAGACATGCTTTGGCATAGACCAGAGTGGTATCAGTCTCATAGAAAATCGGGGTCAAGCAGGGCTTGAGCAAGTCTTGTGAGTCTCACTCACCACCTCGCTCTCCACATACAGCCTTCACCTAGTCTCATGTGATATTTGATCATAAATAATTAAATGGTTGCACCCGGGAAAAAAGCTCTTCTTGTGACTCCACTATTAGTTTCGCCGATGGCAATGACAGCCAGCAATTGCTTACCATCAAGTGATCCGACTGTCTAGTCTGAAACTATCACATTGGATTCATCATCATCGTCATCTTAGCGTTTTGTCCCAGGCTATCGGAGCCAGGGTTTTATGGCATAGTTTTCGTGGTAGGTAATTTATCCACAAAAGTTACACTAAGTTAACTGTGGGAGAGCCACGCTTCGGCATGAATGGGCCGGCTCGACCGGAGTGATACCTACCACTGCCTTACAAAAAACAAGATAAAAGGTTAGCAGCGCACTTGTAACTCCACTGGTGTTGCAAGTGTTCATGGGCGGCGGCAATTGCTTACCATCAGGTGATCCGCCTGCTCGCTTGCTACCTATCACATATAAAAAAAAAACTAAGCTGATCAACGATAATAAAAACCTACCTGGGACAGTTTTTCTCTGTAGCGTCCGAAGCTGATTCAAAGCCCAAAGTTCCACGACCTTGGGCATGCATTATGGTGTGTAAATTGGCACGGTCTTGGGCTACATGACAGTAGTCAGCACGCATGTCATACATTTCGACGTCAAGCCACACATATTGGGTCTACCCCATTTGCCAGAACCCGGCACTAGTGGCATAGCTAGACACTTTTTACCTACCTAGCCGTCTGGTTAATGTTATAACCAAAATTATTAATTATAATACTAAAAGTCCCTAGTTCAATGAACTCCTCGCACATTGTTACTAAGTCTAGTCTAGACTAAAGTTGTTGAAAAATCACATTGTTCTTGTTTTATAATATTCTCGGCTTAAGTTTTTGCGGCGCACAAAAAACAGACATGTCAAAAATTAATTTATAACTTAGTCATGTTAAGGCTCCTACATTTAGCGAAGTTTACGAGTTAAATCGCCAAGGTTAAATTGTTATTATCTCAAGTACTATTTATAAAGGGCGATTTTGTATGTGATATGTGACAGACGACTAGATGGATTACCTAATGGTAAATGATTGCCACCGTTCATAATCACCTGCAACACCAGTAGAGTCACAAGTGCGCTACCAATCTATAATCCAGTTTCCCACCCATTGGGTCTCCGATACTCCCGTGAGGCCGTGCTATCACTCCGTTGCCAGCCCATTCATGCCAAAGCGTGGCTCTCCCATAGGTAGAAAATGTGTGTGTAAAAATGTCTCTTTATTCGCGCTAATCTCAAAACTATGGAACGGATTTCAATGAAACTTTCTTCATTGTCGACCTGTGGCTTCAGCAACATTAATTGTATAATTGATTAGAAAAAACATAGAATTAGTTTATATTGACTTTACGAATAGGTATAACGAAAAATTGTGTAAAAGCGCTTTAACGCTGGTTCCATACAAATCACACTTCTAGCTTCTGTTAATGTAAATCAGTTTAAAAATGCAGTTTAAATTGGGCAGGTGCTAATTATCCCCATTAAAATACAACATTACTCGCATAGACGCATAATTTAACTCATGTGAAAAAATATTTTAATAATATTAGAGTAACTGTAGAAGTTTATGTAATGGGTAAACATACACAAACAACTCACTGGGAAAGCAATTAATATTTAATATTTAGCATGTTAACATATTTATTCTAGATTTGATGATTTTAGAGGTTATTATAGAGAGATTTATTATTATTAGTGTATGTACCAACTTCCTACTTAAACTGTAAAGTCCTTGAGTGGAGACCGCGACTCGGCAAACGTAGTGTTGGACGCCCTGCGACAAGATGGGATGACGACATTCGAAGGCTGGCTGGAGTGAGCTGGATGAGAGTGGCCGAAAATCGGGAGCGGTGGCGTGCATTGGGGGGACCTATGTCCAACAGTGGACGAGCGTGGGTTGCTGATGATGATGATGATCAACAGATTGTAACATTACACTTCTAAATTACTTATTTTAATTTTATAATATAAAAATCACATAATATAGATTATTAATACCGTGTGTGAAGCAGCCAAACTTTTTTACAAATTGTTCTTTGCAGGGGCCACCAAGATAGGCTTAGCCTAGTTTGGGGCCCATCGACTTATCTGCTTACTAGTGGCCCGCCCTCACTTCGCTTCGGGACCGTAATTCAGAAATGAACCAATAGATGGCGCTGTGTCCAATTACATCGCGCAAGCGTTTCGTGTTTTCGGTTTACCTATAAGCCTTGTCGTTGTCTATAGAACTTATCTCTTTATAAATAGTATAGAAGATAGAAGATTTGAAATTTTGGCTATAACTTTTTTTTTTAAACTAATTGAAAATCTAACTCAGCGTTTGTTAAATAAATGATTTTTATTATATCTTAAGGTATTTTCAGTCGTACATGGTAAATATTTTGATGGTGGCTCAATGTATGAACATAAATGTGTGTTTTCAGAACGAGAATTTATACTCGTATGCAATGACATTTCTAAAGGTGAAATGTCATTGCTCGTATGTCTAAATACGAGCAGACACCATTGATTTTTTTTTTGTCATAGCTATCCCCTGATAAGCGATTACCGCCACACATAGTCACTTCCACCGGTGGAAGTGTCTATGGCCATCGTCGACCATGAAAGGGGCCCCTATCGTGGTCGACGATGTGATAAGCCGAACTAAAGTCAAGTTTATCAGTTTATAAGTACCCCCCTACTGCAGGGCAAAGGCCTCTATCATAGAAATCATCGCTAATATTATGATAGAATTAGGCTTAATCACCTCGCTTGCTTGATGCGGATTGATGATCAGAAACCCGAGAATGTTCGAAAAAACTCGAAACATAATGTGGCTCAGTACTTAAACCTACCTAGGTCAACTAGGCGTTACTGAAGACCTAATATACTTTATCATTTCATCGCACCAGTTTTCTAAAGGTATATTAGCTAATTTGTTACAAAATTAACCAAGTAGGCAGTTCAAAGAAATATTTATACATAAAACATCGTAACAAAAACTTCTTAGATCTTGATAATCGCGAAAAAAACTAAAACGATTAACTCAGAACGCACAATAAAAACTAAAATGTAAACATATTTATTATAACACCTCTATTCGAATCGGCGGTAATTTTTAAGCTATTGTTATAAAAGTCGTAAAAACTTAGAAGATTTAGTGATGCGAGAGAAACCCGATTTCACCTGAGCAAAAACAATTGCGTGAGTCGATATCGACTATAATCGGGAATCGAGAAAGAACTAGTACGAGAATTTATATTAGTATTATTCAGAATATTTTCGTCCGTGGGAATATTTTATTCATATGGGAAAATCGATAATAGTAAATTAATTTACGTCTAAAAATGTGAATACGTAGTGATTATGTAAAAAACCAGCGTGACATTGACTAATAAACATTTTTGCTTTCCAAAACATTCTCCATGATGCTAATTTGCATGCAATGAAACCTATTGGATAATGTTTAAAAACCACAACGGCATCTTGAAAATAAAATTGTTGACGACGTATATTTTTGCAATGATTGTATAGACATCGACGTCGTCTGCTACCTACGGCTAATGCATCTTCGGATACCTTCTCATTATCAATATTTGCACTCCCACTAAATAAACCGTTTATATAGCGTATTTGTATAATGCAACGCGAAAGTTTAAAAACATATTATAATATCGACTCTATTAAAAATACTTAAGTCGAAAAATACAACTCTAAGCCCATCACTACGAAGATTTACCTCTAATTCGCGTGCGGTGAAAGAAAACTTGCCTTCATGATTTGTTTTCTTTTAAAAGTGGACTGTAAATTACGCAAGATGAAGGCGAGATATTATAGAAACTAGTTTTGCTTGTGATAAGAATAAAGAGGTTTTGTTAAGTGGTAACAAAAAATCGAAAAAGTTATGTTCAATATTTTGGCTAGCGCACATTGAGTACTGGTTGTGAAAATTATAAACTGTAAAATAGAAAGAAGAAAGAAACATTTACAGCATAGAAAACAACATGAGAAGACAGAGAACAGCTTTACATACAGTATTTTTTTTTATGTGATAGGTAGCAAACGAGCCGGCAGATCACCTGATGGTAAGCAATTGCCGCTGCCCATGGTCACTTGCAACACCAGTGGAGTTGCACGTGCGCTGCCAACCTTTGTTCCCCTTCCCCTCCCCGGGTGGGCCTCCGGTACCCTCACTCACTCGGCGAAACACAGCACAGGGGCTGCTTCACGCCGGTTTTCTGTGAGGCAGTGGTATCACTCCGGTCGAGCCGGCCCATTCATGCCGAAGCGTGGCTCTCCCACAATTAAAAAAAAATAGAAAAACCTTAATGCGGTTCAACCAAGTTTCAACAGTATAACTCTAATAGTTTCGGAAAAAAATGGCTGTGACATACGGACGGACAGGCGGACCGACAGACTTGACGAATTTATAGGGGTTTTTTGCGTTGGCTACGGAACCCTAAAAATGTCTGTGACATACCGACATGATGGATCTACACGGGTTCCGTCTTTTTCCATTTGGCTACAGAATGCTAAAAAGCTACTCTTATCATAACTTTCACAAAATCAGTTAACCTTCTAACAGTGGCAAATACTTAAATACAATGACAAGGCGATATGGAGCCCTGACATAAAAAAAAAACATTTCTCACAGCTAGTTTTCAATAAATATTCCACTCCGGCCAGATGTCACGCGATATGCGTAAAATACGCGTAACTAAATAAGATATCATTAATATTGTACTTTGAGGGTTGTGACAACCATAGGGGAGAGTCTGATGACCGCTAGCTCTGTAAGGTGAGTTTTATATTTATTTAAATAAATGCGCCAGATAATCACACCAATAAACCTGGCCTCAAACTAGGGTAACCCCTGTACTATGAGTCATCATTAGCAACCCACGCTCGTCCACTGCTGGACATAGGTCTCCCCCAATGCACGCCACCGCTCCCGATTTTCGGCCACTCTCATCCAGCTCACTCCAGCCTGCCTTCGAATGTCGTCATCCCATCTTGTAGCAGGGCGTCCAACACTACGTTTACCGAGTCGCGGTCTCCACTCAAGGACTTTATGGCTCCAACGGTTGTCAGCTGTACTATGAGTACCTACCATTTATTTAAATATGTCTTCCTAACCGATAATACGGCTATGGACGGCCAACCTCAACAATCAGCCATTGACACAGGATATTTATAGTGCACAAGTGTGCGCAGAAGTGTGGCAGTCTCTATTTACCGAAGAGGGATCAGGTTCATTCAACAACTTAATATGCTTTCCGAGCGACGGGGGTACGAAACCGCCAACTTCAAGACTTTGAGCTGACACTTAGAATTTCTGAACAACAAAACTCAGGTACAAATTTTAAGCCTGGATCGAACCCAGGACCCTAAGCGTAGCCGTTTTAAAATCCGACCTCTGACTTCGCCACCGAGGCAGTCACATTCGAATGATGTTAATGATGTAATATCTCTTATTTTTAGAGTCTTATTTTTTTTATGTGATAGGTAGCAGACGACCTGATGGTAAGCAATTGCCGCCGCCCATGGACACTTGCACCACCAGTGGGGATAAAAATCCCCTTCCCCCCCAGGGTGGGCCTCCGGTACCCTCACTCACTCGGCAAAACACAGCACAGGGGCTGCTTCACTTACTTTTTCTTTTTGTTTAGTGTTCTGTATTTTATTGTTTGTGTTAATTGTCTGTTAGAATGTATGTGTTGTGGTGTCTTGAATTAAATGTATTTTCTTTCTTTCTTTATAAATTGCTAGTGGCCCGCCCTCACTTCGCTTCGGGGCCGTAATTCATAAATGAGCCAATAGATGGCGCTGTGTCCAATTACATCGCGCAAGCGTTTCGTGTTTTCGGTTTGCCGATAAGCCTTGTCGTTGTCTATAGAAGTTATCTCTTTATAAATAGTATAGATTTGTCGCTTATTAGTTTTTTTTTATATCGAGCTAGGGGACCCAAGACCTTCCCCTTAACGTGTAACATCGAATGACTTTTCGAGGGTTTTCTTAATAGCCACCAAAGAAATACGACGAAGGAAAATAATAACTTAAAGCGTGTAAATGTAACGAATGCCGACGGTGATTAATAAATATGACGGGGAAAAATGGAGGAGCCATTAACAAAGAGTTTGTGGTGCAATGGCCACTGGAAATGGAAGCATAAGATTCAAAAAATGATTAACGAAATCTCTGTTACTTCGAAAGCGTAGCGTGGTGTAGGGTACCTTGTAAATCTATACTATTTATAAAGAGATTAAATCCGCAGTAAACGACAAGGCTTAAAGGGAACCCGAAAATACTAAAAACACTAGCGCGATTTAACTGACACCCAGCGCCATCTATTGGCGAAGCAAAATTTGGTCCCGAAACGGAATGAGGGCGGACCTCTAGTAAATAAATAAATTCATTGAATACAAAATCTCATACACTGACCTGACTCCGTGTCCTAAGTAGCTTAAGCTGTCTTGTGTTACGGATATCAGACACAGAGCAAACACAAATATAATAGGTACTTAAAAAATATACGAGTATTACACCCAGACACTGAACAAACATACACAAGTGTTTATCACACGAATATTTGTCCAGGATGGGGATCGAACCCATGACTTTTGGCGTATGAGGCAGGATCACTACCAAATACGCCATCCGGCCTGTTAAGTGTCTTACTCGTATGTAGGTATTTACTTATTTACTACGCTGGCTTATACAAGGTGGGTCGTAGACTCGGACGTCAAAGTTTGCCATTTACGGTCATGTTCTAATTCTGACCAATCATGCCTGTTTTGTGCTTGAAGGTCAATGGCGATTTCGCTTGGCTGGAGAGCGCCTTGTAGCTGGATTCTATTTTTGTAAGCGCCCTGTTGGTGTAGTGGTTTAAGTACCGGTCCGTGATCTTGGGGTCCTGGGTTCGATTCCCGGGTCGAGCTAAAGGTATGTTTCGATTTTTTCTAACATTTACACCGGAGGAGAGCCTGACATCAACAGTCCGCCCTCCGGCAGACGGGTATGAAGGTATACCTAAGACGCCGCTGAAAAGTGCATACCCATAAGTACCCATTGCAAATCGGGTCGACAAAAAAAGGTGTTACAGCAAACGCTTACTTTTTTTTATGGTATAGGTAGCAGACGAGCAGGCGGATCACCTGATGGTAAGCAATTGCCGCCGCTCATGGACACTTGCAACACCAGTGGAGTTACAAGTGCGCTGCCACCTTATATCCCCTTCCCCCCCGGGTGGGCCTCCGGTACCCTCACTCACTCGGCGAAACACAGCACAGGGGCTGCTTCACGCCGGTTTTCTGTGAGGCAGTGGTATCACTCCGGTCGAGACCGGCCCATTCATGCCGAAGCGTGGCTCTCCCACAGTTCTGTCCACTGCCTCCTATCAGATAAAAACTGATTAATTAACAAAATTAAATTTAATAAAGATTCTAGTTTTTAATTAACAAAAACAACTTAGATCATAAATCTAATGATTAATGGTGCATATTCCATTCCCATGAAACCAGATCGCTGTTTAGCGTCAACGTTACAGAATCATTATGTATGAGTGCGCTTTTTCTTCAGTAACTCGAGACATGTGTCGGCCAGGGAAATAGGTCGCATGTCGGTAGGGTACCGAGGCTAGTTAACGACACACCCGTACTAATGATAATGTCCACGGCCTCACAGAAGACTGGCGTGAAGCAACGCTGTGTTTCGTCGAGTGAGTGAGGTTATCGGAGGCTGGGGACCCAATTGGGGGGAAAGGTTGGCAGCGCAATTGTGATGCGGGTGTTGCAGGCGAGTATGGACGGTGGCAATCGCTTGCTATCAGGTGATCCGTCTGCTCGTCTGCCGCCTATCACATAAAAAATCCTCCTAATTAATAAGCTATAGCGGCCAATCTCAACGATCAGCCGTTGACGCAGGGAATTTATAATGCACAAATGTGCGCGCAGACACAAGTGCTCTATCTATTCCCTTACCGTCATATTTCGATGGAACACAAGTGTGACACGACCGATCAGGCGCAGGATCAACACCTTAACATGCTTTTCGAGGCATGGGGATTTAAGACTACCGACTATTGAGGTTCAATACTGAGAATTCGTAAACAAAAAAGTGAAAAACATGCACTTTTGGGATAGTAACGTAAATGTGTAACCAAGATTCAGATGGTCTGGTACTGAACCCAGTACCAGTAATACAAAACGCCCCGTTACTTAAGTGATTTAATGATTTAATGATGCTCGTCTGCTACCTATCACATAAAAAAAAAAAAATATCGAGGAAGTTCGATTCCTGGGTCGAGCAGAAGTATGTTTCGAAGTTTTCGAACAGAACTCGGGTTTGTGATCACCAATCCGCCTTTGAAAAGCATGGTGATTAAGCCTACACATACTTTTTATCTATAATATAAACAGTAGCGCTACCATGAGTTGACATCTAAAATTGACATAACGTAAACTATTGCTCTGTCTCTTTCAAATGCATCACAATGAAAGAGACAAAGCGATAGTTTTCGATAGCGAGGATAGTATTTCAAACTCATGGTAAGGCTACAGGACTGAACCAAAACGGGTGATTTAGCCTAATCCCATCATAATAGAGATGACTTGATTTTGATGGAGGCCTTTGCCCTGCCGTGGGGCAGTATATAGGTTGATACATTACTACAAAGACCAGTTTCCTAAAAAATAAATATGCATTCAAAAAATTTGTGAACACTGCCGAAATGTTTCGTTTACCCTAACCCCATCTCTACGGCGAGCGGGTCAAAGCCCTCCGCTGTTTTGTTAGTGTAACTCGATTAGTTATACTTTTACTGTTTTTGCTATGAGAAGCATTATACTTACAGTCTATAGTAAATTAGGACGTGTTGACCTACAAACGTGTAAGTTGGATGGGAAAAGGGATTTTGTTGATTCAGTGAATTAATATAATCATTTGTTTGTTTAACTTTGATTAAGTATGTGAAATTAAAAGTAGTTCAAAAGCTACTTAATAACTTTTGCCTACGACTCAGCTGCATAGATGTCAATATTATACAACTACTAATTCAACTGTGTGACAGCCATGTATTGGCATAAATGGGCCGGCTCGACCGGAGTGATACCACGGCCTCACAGAAGTGAGGCCATAGCCTCACTCACTCATAAGAGGTAAGGGGGTTAAAGCATGGCAGCGCACTTGGGACTCTAGTGGTGTTGCGGGTGTCTATGGGCGGCGGTAATCGCTTACCATCAGGTGATCCGTCTGCCCGTCTACCACCTATCACATAAAATAAAATTGGAGAACGGCTGTACTATTTCTTAAGGTACCTATAGCTAGTCAATATCTACTTAAGAATAAGTTTGTGACTTTCTATGATATTGATAGTTATCTTGTCATCTTCTACTCATCTGCAAACTAGTACACGCCATTACAATTACACACAGTATGCGGTCCCCAATTAGCCCCAAATTCTTCTCTCTTAGTCCCACAATTACGTCACTACCAGCATATAGTAAAAATCCTACAACAAATAGCTATAAACTCATCTAAATCTTCTAATTGTCTCGCGTCCGCATTGTCTTTAGGCCTACAATCGCTCCAATGCTTTGTCCCCAAATATATGGGGCAATTAAAAATGACTTACGAGCCGCTGGCCCCAAAAATTTAAGAGAAAACAATAAGTCAAACGCAAATTAATGAAAACCACGTTATTGATGGTGGTTTGTTAAAAGGGTATTGAAAAGCGCGCTATGATTTATAACTGGCCTAGTCAATGTTTGGGATTTTTTAATGCGTATTAAGCAGTAAAATAGAAAGCTCTTATCAAATTAGGCTGAAACGATAATAAATGTTCGGTGAGTCCTTTATTTTTTTAGTTTTCATAATTTTTATTTAAAATTTATT
This sequence comes from Cnaphalocrocis medinalis, assembly GCA_014851415.1. NCBI lineage: Eukaryota > Metazoa > Arthropoda > Insecta > Lepidoptera > Crambidae > Cnaphalocrocis > Cnaphalocrocis medinalis. The sequence goes on along the minus strand of CM026290.1, from coordinate 11,013,730 downwards.
TGCCTTGCCTAATGCGGATTGGTGATGACAAACCCGAGCTATGTTCGAAAAATTCGAAATATACTTTTGCTCGACCCGGGAACCGAACCCGGGACCCGGTACTTAAATCACTAGACCAACGGGGCGTTCATCCATCCATCCACTTATCCATCCATCTACCCATCCATCCGTCCATCCTTCCATCCACCCATCCAGTCATCCATCCATCCATCCATCCATCCATTCATCCACCCATCCATCCATACTTACGAACTTTCACGTTTATAGTACTCAGTGGGAAGTGGGATTTGCTTCTACGGAACCCTTCATAGACGAGACTGCCTTTTTATTTATTTAAGTAAGGACTTGATACACCTGTTTTTGATCTACTTATAGTACAAGGCACTAATTTACAGCAAAATTATACTAACTACCTTTCCTCAGACAAGATCAAGCAGTAACTAAGGTATATTTTAAGATATGTGCACGAATAGTTTAGCATTAATACCATAAGTTAGAGACGTGAGCTCTGTATGGCACAGTAAATATACACTAACTATGTTTATATCCCCCATTACTGGCGAATAAGCCTTCCTATATCATTTGATACTGTCCGATCGTTTCCGAGATAGCATTGTTTAAAAATACCACACTTTGTAATAAAAAAAGGAAAGCACCTTGGCGTATTTTCTTAATTATCTATTTTTATTCGGTGGTTCGAATGGGAGGTTCGAATCTGGACACCTCAAACTTTTTTTATGTGATGGTTGACGAGCAGACGGATCACCTAATTAATGTTAAGCGATTACCGTTCGCCGCCCATAGACACCTGCAACACCAGTAGAGACACAAGTGCGCAACCCTTAACCCCCTTTCCCCCCAATAGGGCCTCCAGTACCCTCACTTACTCGACGATACAACAATGTAACGCCGCTCTTCTGTGAGACCGTGGTATCACTGCGGTCGAGCCGGACCATTCATGCCAAAACATGGCTCTGACACGGTTAAATTGATAGTAGTCGTGATAATTACGTACTTTTCTCGAAATGTCGATTCTCGAATCTTCTAGAATGTCCTGCGCGTATCGCCACTAGGTCATCTGGATATTTCTACTGCATACAGGATCTTTCTAGAAGCTTCCATTACCATCTCGATTTCGCCGGTGTATCCTCAGTCGACTGCGTATGTCACATATTACAAAATGGAATAATAAACCTAATCTCTTGTAGATAAGCTCTTTTTTCGCGTGCAGGGATTGCAGTAGCACATAGTCGTAACAATATGCCTACTTATTCCACCTCACGTGCCTTACATTTTCCTTGCTATTTATTATAACTATGGATTATGTATAAGACAATAAGAGAATAGGGTAAATCACCAGTTATAGGCACGTTGGCGGATATTGCCGAGGCCGGGCTACCACTGATTTCCGGTTTCCGATGCCAATAATATCCTAGTATCGATCCGTTCATTTGTTTTGGTGATATGGCGATGTTGAATCGAATATTTCGTGAGTGTAAGAAAGTCATTATAGTGAAGACTGAAGATGCAATAATTAGTAATCCCCATGCAGGCAGCGTGTACTAAGGCTCAAATTCTAAATCTAAATTTTCAGAATTAAAAACCTAATGTAGTGACAGAATTTTTGGAATTAAAAACATCTAGGTACTTATAGCGTTGGGCCAAGTCTACGCTCAGTAGATGGTGATCGGAAGACTTAAATGTAGTTACCGTTTTTCTCGTCTCCCGAACAGTTGAGGATCCTCACCAGAACTATCACAGGTCACTGCAAATTGAACCAACACGGCTTCAGAACCGGGCTGACGGTGGAGTCTCTATCTGCAGATTCTGTAAAACAGAGGACGAGAAACCCATGCACATCCTCAGTCATTGCGATGCCCTCGGGCACCCAAGAAGCCGAACCCTGGGCAGCTACCACATCAGCCCGGAGGATGTTAAGGCTATCGCTCCCAAGGCTATCACACGGTTCATGACATCCGTGGGCCTGGGAGACGATCTCTAGAGGGAGCGGAGGACACAATAGATCAATTTGATCGCAGTGTCCACTCGGAAACGAACGCTCCCTGACGTACAAATAATATAATTTATTAAAGTATTTAAAGGCATACTTATCTCTATGCACGAGGTGCTTCGTATAATTATGATAGAACTTCTCTCAGTGAGTTCGTTTAATCACCAATCAAACTGACCTTTTTGCTGTGCTAGGAGAAAAAAAAAGCCTAACTGTAAATGTTCAAACAAAATCGGCAATACAAAGAAAGCGATTATTCCCCCCAATGCTGTTTGGACCCGGGCTTCGGCCATCAATATGTGATGGATGACGCAATCGGTCTTGCTGTGACGTCACTAGCTCGATGCCATCACGAAATTGAAATTGAGAGTAAAGCTTTTTACCATTATGAATAGTTGGGCTTATAGTAAAACATGTAGGAGGACCAATTTCGCCGAGTGAGTGAGGTAACGGAGACCCCTCCGAGGTAAGGGATAAAAGTTTGACAGCGCATTTGTAACTCCACTTTGTTGCAAGCGACGGGCAATTGCTTACATCAAGGTGAATCCGACCTGCTCGTTTGTATCTATCCATAAAAAAAAAACGCTCCCTGACGTACAAATGATATATTTATTAAAGTATTTTAAAGCATACTTATCATCTATGCACGAAGGTGCTTCGTAATATTATGTATAGAACTGATCTCATGTGCAGTTCCCGTTTCAATCACCAATCCAAACTGGACCTTTGTTGCTGTGCTAGGAGAAAAAAAGCATAACTGTAAATGTTCAAACAAAATCGGCAATACAAAGAAAGCGATTATTCCCCCCAATGCTGTTTGGACCCGGGCTTCGGCCATCAATATGTGATGGATGACGCAATCGGTCTTGCTGTGACGTCACTAGCTCGATGCCATCACGAAATTGAAATTGAGAGTAAAGCTTTTTACCATTATGAATAGTTGGGCTTATAGTAAAACATGTAGGATAGTAGGTATATACCTACGTGTCCTTTTTACGTGATAAGTGGCAGAAAAGCAGACGGATCTCCTGATGGTAAGCGATTGCAGCCACCCTATAGAGACCTGCAACATCAGTAGAGCCATAAGTTCTCTGCCAACCTTTAACTCCCTTTTCCACAGTTGGGCCTCCCACACTCTTTCACTCGACGAAACACAGCGCAAACGCTGCTTTATGCCTGTCTTCTGTGAAGCTGTGGTATTACTTCGGGTGAGCCGGCCCATTCATGCCGAAGCGTGGCCCTCCCGCAACATTATTTGACCCTGCCTCAGACGCCAAAGTTCATGGGTTCGATCCCCACCATAAACATTCGTGTGATAAACACTTGTGTTTGTTCAGTATGTGGGTGTTATATTTAAGTTTTTATGTATAACTAGTGGCCCGCCCTCACTTCGCTTCGGGACCGTAATTCATAAATAAACCAATAGATGGCGCTGTGTCCAATTACATCGCGCAAGCGTTTCGTGTTTTCGGTTTACCTATAAGTCTTGTTGTTGTCTACAGAAGTTATCTCTTTATAATTAGTATAAATATTTGTAATCCTCTGTTGTCTGATATCTGTAACACAAGTGCTTGAGCTAGGCACTTAGTACGGAGTCAGGTCAATGAATGAGATGTTGAGTGAAGTTATTTTATTAGACTTCAATGTCGAGTGCACGAGAATTTCTCCCCATTAGATCTTTAAATTCGACTTCAATGTCGAGTGCTCGAGATTTTCCGCCTGAGATATTACCTATTTCGAAATCTTGAACATAAATTGGGCCCAAAGCATTCGACGCTTCAATCCCCTCCCATCGCAAATAACGATGTCGTCTATTCACCGGCAGTATTAATAAGTGTCCCTCCGACCCTCCCTAGCTTCCATTGTAGCCTGCCGACACAAAATATAAGGGACACAGAAAGGAGACTTTAGAAGAGTTCGTTGACATATGCTAGGGTTGTTGCCCGGCATGAGTACATAAGCGCGCGGCCTCTACCACAGACCTCGACAGTTCGACAATCTTATGCCATAAGTTAGGATTAATGTGGTCGAAAAGGCGTATTTGCCCGTTAGTGCGCATGCGTGAGTACATGACATGTTTTTAGCTCTTAGTAGGCAATCTACTTTCTGTGTCCTTTATATTTTGTGCTGCCGATGTATGGGAGGCGCTCCTTCAAAGGAACTTATTTGTAAGGCGCGAGGCACTCTCAAATGCAGTGATATCCTTTTTACCATGGGAGAGCTTTGGCATGAATGGGCTGGCTCGACCGGAGTGATACCATGGCCTCACAGACGACCGGCGTATACAATATTGTATCTAATTAGGTATTGTGTTTTTTTATTTCTGCCATTGCCATGCCATTACTCCACTTAATTGATAACAGATTTTCGTCCCTTTTTTTGATTCGCTGTACTTTTACTTTAACTCAAGATCATCTGGAAGAGTTCGTTTTATGCGATAAGACCGCCATTCACTTTTGAATGGAGCATTCTTCTTGAAGTGCCGTTTCATTACTGAAGATTGGCTATCAGCTCTTTAAATTGTGGCCTATCCATGGCGAGCCTAACAAGTTGTTCGGCGGATTTGATGTCAGTCCAATGTGGTATGCTCTTAAGCCAAGAGATTTTTCGCCTTCCCATTTTACGTTTACCAGCAATCTATTCCGTAATGATAGTTTGGAGAAGGTGATATAGTGAGTTCCTTAAAATGTGACCAAGATAGCGATTTGTTTCTTATTTTAATGGTCCGTACAAAACTATAACATTCCGTTCTTGTAACCTTCTGTGCAATTAAGAGCATCTATCTATCTGTCAATTTAATTTAATAAAATAAATATTTTTATAAAATATAGTAAGCAATTACCGCCTTAACATTTACCATGTTCAAAAGGAACAAAAAAGAAATGGCATTAACATAATAATGTCACAAAAATGCGTTTTTAGTTTCATATTGAGAATAATTAAACTATCTTTTGACTTTCATTTTATCTTTTTAAAAATGCGCCTTTCGAAACGACCAATTAAGTACTTCTATTCAATAGATAAAAACCCTTTTCTTCTCTCGTGTCATTTAGAATAATTGTTGTATAAATTTAGGTTTTATAATAAAAAGTTAGTTGCGAAATTGAGCCTTCTTTAACTGTGACTTAAGGTTCAAAAGAAATTTTTAGAGGTTAAGGTTTGGGTAGAAATTTTAAAATGTTTAAGCCGCAGGTGCAGGTTATCTAGACTTGGACTAGCCATAAATAAGTCATCGACAGTCGACGATTGATATGTCTGTTTTAATTTATTACTTGTCTAGAACTGAGAATGTACATACCAAAGGGTTGATAAACATAAATGGGTACCATCTACTAAGCGTATTCTACCCGCTTTCATATACAGGATGTATCTGTACACCATGTTCTTCCCTTTAAACACGTGTTCTACCTATTATACTCAATAATAATTTTTCTAAGACTTTTGGAAATTCACATAAAAAGACAACTTTTCTTGCAGTTACGTGAGTTATTCATTTTGTATGAAAATTTTCAGACTGAAAATTTTTCGACGACTTTCAAAATTCATAGAACAAATGTTGTTCATAATGGTTGGCAGAAGTCGAGGTTAAAGGGATGATTCGTTCTTAGATACTCCCTGTAGTATCGCTACATACTTTTTCCTGTTGAAACCGACTGCAATTTCTTAGCTCAACTTTTTTGACCCATTGTACTAACTATGATTAATTGTTCTATTCTTTGTGCCTCTTGTGTATCTGAGGTATTTTTATGTTCCTGTGTTTTGTGACCAGTAAATAAATTTTATCTCATATTTGTTAATTTGGGTTAATTTTGGTTTGTCAATTGTATCAATTTGGATGTCTTTAAGTCAAAAGTGAATAGGCTTCTTCTGGGAAAACCTGCTACATCTTAGATCTTATTGTCACTCTCCATCAGGTGGGATGAGCTCAAGTGCAAACCCATTTAAAAGTTTTTTGACCAAATTAATCTCTCAAAGATTAACCCGTGTACAGTCTTTTAAAAAATATATTATGTATTAATGTAGTTACGTTCTTTTTATATGATAAATGGTACTAATACGAACAGACGGATTATCTGATGGCAAGCGATTGCCGCCACCCACGCCCATGAATCCCGCGAACAACACTAGTAGTCACAAGTGCGCTGCTAACCTTTACCACCTTTCTCCCGATTGGGCTTCCAAGTTTCTCACTCGCTCGGCGAAACACAGCATTAATATGCATCATGCCCTTACTTACTTAGAAAAAGTCCACTTAGGCTTAGACACTTTAAAAATAACTAAAGATATCTAATTACAGTAATTACACGTCAGGCGTACCAACTGCAGGTATAAATGCATTTCTTCGGCATTTTCTGAGACAGTCCTGACACCTTTATGCAACGAAACAAAAACAAAACTTGGACAAAACATCAATTATTTTTATTGCGTATGAAATGGTCTACTAATGTAAATAACGATCGTTTCGCGATCTGTTGTCTGTCTGTCCGTTTTGCTAGTCACAGTGTATGCGTGGCGAGGATCAGTGAGGTCGGCTTGCGACCGATATCGAGACTTATTCAATGCTGACTGGCCGGATAGCGCATTTGGTATTGACTCTACCTCATACACCAAAGGTCGTGGCTTCGATCTTCACCCTGGACAAACATTTGTGTGACGAATACTTGTGTTTGTTCAGTGTCTGGGTGTAATAAGTATTATATTTGTAATTCTTGTTGTCTGATTTCTGTAACACAAGTGCTACTAGCTACTTAGTCACGAAGTCAGGTTAATGTATGAGATGTTGGTTGTAAATGTATTATAATAAATTCACAATAATAATTATTATTTACCTACTATCCGGGAATTGAATCAGGGACTACGAGCGCAGTTGTCGCTTTAATATGCGGCCAAATATTACAATTATTAGGTAAGGAGTCTTGTAATTGACAACTGTCTGGCTATTGCTACACATTGTAATAACTCCCTCTATGATCTCCTGTTCGAACTTTTACAAGCAAGACATTGTGCTTCTACTAAAAGTTTTTATACTCTTCTACTAAATTTACTCTGGGCTCAAAGAGTAAGTAAGAGTATAAACTTACTGTTCCTTCTTTTACTGTGTATTCTGATAGGGACAGCTGATACAATCTCAAGTCAGTTGTATCATTCTGATAGATATCGATACGACAGCCTAATTTGAATCGTATATCTTGAGTCGTAGAGTTTATTTGCATATCGTTGAATTCAATTACTTGGATTATAAACCCGAAGAAATTGCCATGATATTCTGATGAAGTATTTGAACAAGAACTTTATTCAAATTAATAGGAACTGGAATGGACATAAAGAAATTGAAATTTTATATTATATAAGCTGTAACCCGCGACTTCGTCCGCGTGGAATAGTATCTTTGGATAGCATTTTTAATTATTTAATTTATTCCCCCCCCCCCCCCCCCCCCCCCTCCTGCTAGTCCTTACAACCCGATTTTCACAATAAAAAGTACATAGCTTGTGTCCTTTCTCAGGGTCGCAGAATGTCATTTCCGCAAATGGTATCACAAATAAAAAATATATTAATAAACAGCCGAACTAGGTAAACACGTATAGCGTCCATGTGCGCGTGCGCGTCGTAAATCTAACCAGTATACCAAACTGCGCATGAGTCACTCGATGCGTCACCGGTGAAAAATATTACACCTTATACTACTAGGGTTGGCCACTTTCATATTACCAAATTTTTTTATTATTTTTGATGATGATCTTGGAAAAGGTCATACAGCTATGATTGTTACAAATGTTTCTATAACTGATAAAACTGATATCTGTAATACAAGTGCTTAAGCTATTTAGTACAGAGTCAGGTCAATCAGTAGGTATATGTGCTGTGTGAAAAAAACTTAGCAACTTATTTGCCTATTTCACTATAGGACAGCCGGTAAAAAAAAGTTTAGCTAACATATTGTAGATATCTTCATCGTCATAGGGACTGGACTGCAGACAAGCAGATGGAATTGGAAGACCCCGCAAATTCTGGATTTCTCGGGATTGATATTTCGCCACTTCACTCTATTCTCAGCCGCCAGCCAGCCAGCTAGCCATCCGGCCTTTGAAAGTGACCAAGATCCTTCTTGACTTGGTCCATCCAGCGAAATCTGGGGTGCCCTACCGGTCGCTTCCCGGAGGATCGACCCAAGTGAGCCCTTTTGGCAGCTCGATCCGACTCCATTCTCTCAACAAGTCCGAGCCAGCGCAGCCTTGCTGACTTTTTTCCGTATATATTGCACTTAAAAAATTCCTCGGAGGGTTCAGGTGCGACTTGAACCCACAACCTTCCGCAAACCGGGCAGATATGCTATCCACTTTACACCATCCGAGCCCCTTACTAAGCCGACGAATTTCGTAAGTGCTTAACTCGCCATGAGCTGACGATAGTCTCATCAATATTGTATAAATTTTTTTCCGTATAGTTCATTAAAATAAAAAAAAGAGTTGCCATCCCTAAATTTTCGTCATGCACTATCACTCGTCATCAATGTTCTTAAGCCGAATATTTTCTAACCGCGTCACCTCTCCTTCCGTACAAATGTTACAGTTTCCCCTTAACAACTTATTCATAATGACCTCTATTACTTGGTAATAAGAGGTTTTTTAAATACGCAACATTATGTAGTTTGGGAGACGTACGCGCACTGAAAAATGTATACTAAAAGAGGTAAGCGAGAGTCAGGATTATACTTTCAGGGTTTTGTATACCTAAGATAAATAAATATACATGAGAACATGTTCAGCTACCTGGGGAGCAATTCTTGCGCACTCGACATTGAAGACATTATAATGCATTTTAGGGCTCCTTAGCCAAATGGCAAAAAACGGGACCCTTATGGTTTCTTCATGACGTCTGCCCGCCTCTAATTTCTAAAACAAGATAAATAATAAAACTAAAAAAATATATATTATTAAATTACTATTAATACTTCAAACGAAAATTGGTTTAAACGAGTTCTTTACTGGTGCAAAGATCATCGAAAGCAAAGAAGGTACTCGTAGATCCACATAACTGTGGGAGAGCCACGCTTCGGCATGAATAGGCAGGCTCGACCGGAATGATACCACTGCCTCACAGATAACCAACGTGAATCAGCCACTGTGCTGTGTTTCGCCGAGTGAGTGAGGGTACTGGAGGCCCACCCGGGGGGAAAGGGGATAAAAGGTTGGCAGCGCACTTGTAACTGGTGTTGCAAGTGTCCATGGGCGGCGGCAATTGCTTACCATCAGGTGATCCGCCTGCTAGTCTGCTGCCTATCACATAAAAAAAAACATAAGACAAGCGTGATCACCACACATACACCTCAGCCAACAGACGTCCACTGCTGGACATAGGCCTCCCCCAAAGTTCTCCACACAGATCGGTCCTGTGCCACCCGCATCCAATGGACTCCCGCGACCTTCACCAGATCGTCAGACAAGCGTGATGGTTAAGCCTAATCCCATCATAGTAGCACTGACTTCATCAGTTCTATGATGGAGGCCTTTGCCCTGCAGTGAGACAGTATAGGTTGATACTTTAGTATTTAAGGGCTATACGAATGAAACTAGCGCCGCCAACCTATTTACACTGATTGTGGCGAAAATACGATATTTTTCAAGAAAGCAAAACATTACTGACTTAGATAAAAGTAAATTGATTTTTTCAAGATGCAGTACAATATATAAAACACTCGACACGTAACAATAATGTCAATTATTGCTAAAAGTGGCCGTTTTTAGAAAAATTCAACATTATTGTTACTTGTCGCGTGTTAGAAATATTGTATTGCATCTTGAAAAATCCAATTTACTTGGATCTAAGTCTGTAATGTTTTGCTTTCTTCAAAAATATCATATTTTCGCCACAATCAGTGTAAATAGGTTGGCGGCGCTAGTATCGTCGATATAGCCCCTTAACTTTACATCGATAAACATTATCTTTCGCCAACGGGTAAAAAGCTGTTTTAGATGTATAACGCGGTAAGGCCCAGACAGCAGACATCATAGAAAATCAACTATTTTTGCGTTTTAAAAGGCCTTTGGGTCTTACGACGTTAATAGGAATTAGTACTTTAAACTTTATAACCTACATTAAATAAGGTATAAAATTGCACTAAAAACTACTATTTTCTATTCTCCTACGGAATGCCAAAAGCTAGACTATCAGTGCAAGCAAAAAAGAGCCATAATACAGTAATTTTAAGGTCCTTGACAGCCGTTGGTTAAAGTAACATTATTGCCTTCCATATTTTAATGTGACACATCAATCTCGCTATGTCTAATATGAATAGAATATTTAAATTGAAAGAATAATACCACAGTGTGTAATAAAACAGTAATATAAATAATTGATATCTATAATATCGCTTAAGTTACTATGGTCTGTTTCATAATACAGATTGTATTTGTAAACATTTACATCCCTAATCACGTCTTTTAGCAACCATTTTGAAAAACATTATTAATTGTTCTACGAGTATGACTTTTGAAAATTCGCTTAAAAATGTCAACTTCTATACACAGTCGGTAATTTTTTTTCGATGAATTTTGAAAAGTCGTCGAACAAATGTTTGTCCCGTATACCTACGTCCTATTCGCTGGTAATTTTAGACGATAGATCATCAAAATATAAGTACAAAAAAATCACTATGCAATAATGTATGGAAGAACTGATTTTTATTTCGCTTATTTTGATAATCGAACATGCTAAAGAGGCTTTATTCGTTTGGTCTATTTTGAGGGCTTCGGGATTAAAACTACTTAAATTTAACGGTGTATAGTGATTTTATTGATGAAAAGGCTAATCTTCAATGTGGAATAAAACTTTTAAGAGTTTTTGTATTTATTTACTTTAGCAGATGCAGGCAATAAGTGACACACTGACACTAAATAGTTCTTCTTTTCCATAGTCAACAGTGATGATAACGCTACTGACTATTTTCCTTGTGTGGTAATACCGTTTTTTTACAGACCACGTGTGTGATGTATGTATGGAGTTGTATGAGTGTGATGCAATGATGTTTTGTTCCCTTTGATAGTGTGAGGCCGGTGATGGATTGCTGAGAATTTTCAGTGTATCTTGTATCTTTATGGCTAGATCGGTTGTTAGAAATGTATGAATAATGTTATTTTGTTGCATCCATTTCGGCTGTTAATGACAACGTTGTATGGAATCTTCTTCTCATTTGGATAGGTCCATATCTATTATTACATTAATAAAAGTGTTAAAAAGCTGTGTCTGTAGGTTCTTATCGTATACACATATCGTAAACATATTGACATCAATTAGTGTTCTGCATGGACTTAAATTGAATAGACTATTTCCATTCATTTATCATTTATTTCATAATTAATAGTTTTGAATATGTTTAACAGGGAAATCAGACCAACTGAATCATGGTTACATGTTTCAGAAACTCACTGAAACACATTTATCTCATGTATGTTTTCTTCTTCCATTCGTCCCTGTCATTCGTCATCGTATCATCCACTCCCTTTTCAGCTATTTCATTATTCACACAATCCATCCATCTCTTTTTCGGCCGCTGTTCCTCTACCCATTTGGATTCATGTCCATTACTCTTTCAGTTTTTTCTTCTCATTACATGGCCATACCTATTCAAACATTAGACTGGCCAGATGGCGCATTTGGTAGTGACCCTGACTCATGCGCCAAAGGTCGTGGATTCGATCCCCACCCTGGACAAACTTTCGTGTGATGAACACTTCTGTTTGTTCAGTGTCTGGGTGTTATACCTATAATGTATTTAAGTATTATATTTGTGTTTCCTCTGTTGTCAGACAGCTGTAACACAAGTGCAAAAGCTACTTAGTACGGAGTCAGGTCAATGTATGATATGTGATCTAAAATATTATTCTACCACTGCTATCAGCAATTGCAGCGTTAGTCATTTAACAAAAACATTTAACACTTATCTTCTATCAACGTCTTGTTCGCCTCCCATCGCATGCGTCTGCGCAACTCTCCGTAAAGCAACATGACACACGCGTAACACAAAGCGTGGCTTGATCGAACAGCTTTATCACGTAATCGGCGTTAAAACGTGAAAAACAATAAACCAAGGCCTTTATTTGCATAGGAACAATCGCCGAATAACGGCCAAATCACAGCTCAGCAGCTCGTGACGACATAGCAACAAAATGGCGGACAAGATAGATAGGAGGTCTAGGAATCGAGTTCCGGATAAAAAATTGAAAAATTATAAAACTTTCAACAAGTTCTCATAATGTATGCTAATACTCAAGCTCTTTCATTTGATATCTATATTACGGGAATCAAGTGAAAATATGAAATTAATCATTTTTAGTAGCAGCCATCTTAAGTTGGCGGCCATTTAATGTAGCTAAGAATACCGACTATGATAACTTCCTACAAAAAAAAAACAAAATCCAAATTGATTCATCCGTTTGGGAGCTACGATGCCACAGACAGGCACACATACAAAAAAAAAAGACAAAAAGCCAGGGACGTTAAACTAATAAGACAGCCCCCTAAGACACGACACACCTTTCTGAACGCTTTCAGTATGGAATTGTAAACCTAATACATATTATGACCGAAGTAACTAATCATTAAAATCGTTTACGTTAGATTTGAGTATGTTAAATCCACCGCTCCCACAGAACCCCAAAAAAACAATTTACATACATACTATTTCCTAGCATTATACACAATTAAACATTTCCACTGTTCTGAATAAAAACAATCGAACAAACACATCTCACTTAGTAAAAACATCCATCTCCCATATACAACTACTGCATTACCTTAGTTTTTTATGTGTAAACAAATAAGGTTCAAAATTGTAAGCGAGCAGTTTTTATAAAGGTACAAAGAAATTGTATTACACGGATCGTTTGGCTTGCGTACACGCAGGGTCGGTGACCTCCGAAACTATGACCTTTCTGGTTTAATAGAGCTGAACTGGCGACCTCACGTTTCTGGGGGCAGTATGAGCACGTCTATTATAGAGTGGATGCACTTTGTTTTGACGTGATCTGTTTTCTACAAGGTACAGTCAGCCACATCAGGTTACGACAACCTGTCAAATTTCCCCAATTGATATTAAACCTAATGTGTATGCCTGAGTTCTTGTAAAACTGGTGTCCAATCGAATTATAAAGGTAAATGTGAAGAAAGTGCACTTGTGTCTCTGCACACACTTGTGCACTAATCAATGTCCTGCTTCAATGGCTGATCACTGACATAGGCTACTAAACTGATAACCGAACCGCTGGGGTACACGAGTTCTGGAGTGGAGACGACGTCTCGGTAAACGTAATATAGGACGCCCTCAGGCCAGATGGAGTGACGATCTGCGCAGGATGGCTGGCAAGAACTGGATGCGAGTAGCGATAAATTGATCGAAGTGGCGAGTATTGGGAGAGGCCTATGTCCAGCAGTGGACTGCAAAATGCTGATGATGATGAGCCAAAATATAGTTAGGAAGACATTATTAGATATAAATAAATAATGGTAATAAATTCACACAACATCTCATACATTGATTGATTGTTTTAAGTTTGATACCTCTGTTTTGTGTGCAATAAAAAGCATATTCATTCTTTCATTATTATATTATTAATAATTTCATTCATATTATAGTATTAAGTAGCTGGCACTTGTGTTACAGATATCAGACAACAGAGGATGACCAATACAATACTTAAATACAGATTAACACCCAGACACTGAACAAACACAAGTGTTCATCACACGAATGTTTGTCCAGGGTGGAAATAGACCCCACGACCTTTGGCGTATGAGGCAGGGTCATTACCAAATGCGCCATCCAGCCAGTCTGGTCTGGGCTAGCAAGAAGACTTAAGTTAATCAAGTCTTAATACGAAGACAATAAATTCAGTGAAATCTATAATGACTACAAAAGTACTTAAGTTAAATTACTTTATAGACATTGCAATAATAGAACTTCTATTCACGTAATCGTACAAGGTGGACACGTCCATTTCTAGGGTTCTGTAAAGTTATATGAAAAATAATTTAAAGAGCAGAAAAAAATATGATAGCAATGAAATGGATTTATGTATTGTGAAATTTACATACATTGTCCTCGTCTCGAAGAACGAAGAAACCACAAACACCCAGACCCAAGACAAATATCTATTTCATCAACAAACATTTGTCTTGGTGTAAGTAATGCTCAAATATATACTTACTTGTATATTACACCCAGACACTGAACAAGCACAAATATTAATTACACAATGTTGTCAAGGGGGGCAATTCTCGTGCGTTCGACATTGAAGTCCAATTCAGAGACTTCATACTTTAGCTCATAAAAATCTAACCTAACCTAATTCGACTTCAATTTCGAATGCATGAGAATTGCCCCCCATATAATATTCATCACACGAATGTTTGTATATTCTGCGGCATGAGTGCCACTAACCAATTTTAGTAGAAATTCTTCTTTTTTACAAGGGCGCAAACTAACGGTCATCGCTATTTTTTCATGCCGCCAGCTATACTTATAGAGACCCACCACCAGAAGAAAAACTTACGCAACTTATTACACCTATACCTAGTTTATACGGGACCTTTGGAAAGCAAGTCCAACTCACACTTCGCCGGTTTTTTGTGACAAATTCCTCCCTCAGGCATACGTTCTGAAACGTCAATTAGGGGACATGGTGGGACCGACAGCTTTTACGAACGCCGCGATAATTGTTGCTAATAACAATAACTATAGCAGACGCACAGTCCAATTAATACGTCGGTTTTGAACAAAAGGCGCATACTTACTGAGTGATGTGAGGGAAATGTAAGATTAAACGAACGGGATGACATAGGTACGGTGGCCAGCACATCAAGTTACTACAATCTGTCAAATTTCTTCAATCGAACCTTACTTTTATGTCAAACGTGTTTGGTTCAATATCAACTGAGGAAATTTGACAGATTGTAGTAACTTGATGTGCTGGCCACTGTACACTGTAAAAAAAGTAAAGTATCGGCCTGTATACTGTCCTACTGTAGGGCAAAGGCCTCCATCATAGAAATCAAGTCATAGCTACTATGATGGAATTGGAATTAATCATCATGCGAATGTGGAATGGAATGGTTTTCACAAATCCCAGCAAACAAGTATGTTACGACTTTTTATTGTTAAGTACATTATATGCACTTACTGCTTGACGTTAATTCCAGTTTTAATAATTTATAGTTATAATGCAATGCGAAAATTTCTAAACCAGTGATACGAATTTTCCAAAGTTCACTTTATACACCGATAAATTTTAATCGTTCTAAGGGCGTCGTTCACCACCCCCGAGTAAGGTGTCAAGTAATTTACTAGTCAATTAAAGTAGGTTGGCCCCTGGTCCGCGGCCTAGTTTAATTTAAATATTTTTTTCAATACAAATACCAGGGCCCAATTTTTTCCGAACCCACTATAATTGACAAGTAAATTACTTGACACTTTAATCGGAGGTGGTGAACGAGGCCCTAACCCTAAAGGCCTCATAATAAGTAACTTAAGTAAAACCCCACGAACATGTTAGATCATCAAATTAAGCAAAATAAAAATTAACTATCCTATTACATGCCTGCCTGTAAGTGCCTGTATTTTTTTATAATTGGCCTTTTTTGGGCAACAGAGCCTGGCTAGGCTAGGCTAGCTTACTACGCTGGCTCAGCGATCCAAGGTGGGTCAGGGGTCTTGACCTCCAACGTCAAAGTTTACTATTTTGTTTGGTCCTGTGTCAATTTCGACTAATTATGTAGTTTAGTGCTTGGCGACTTCGTCCCTCCAGCGATATCTCGGACGGCGCCCCACAGGACGGCGTCCCGTTAGTCGTCCCAGATAAGCTCTTTTGGCCGCTCGATCCTCTCCCATTCTCTCCACGTGTCCTAGCTACAGTAAAACATTTAGCAACAAGCCTCCATACAATGTAACATCCCCTTTGAAGAGACAAAAGCGGATCAAAGTGTTAAATTAAGTCATTAACTTGACGAGTTAATCTTAATGTTGGCAACCACGCGAAGTATGCGCGCTCAGTATGATGACAAGGTGTTTTGAAGTTTTTGGCATTATTGTTGCCGCTCAAACTTATTGAGGCTGATTATGAGCTGTTACAGTCTATTAAGGATAATTTTTATTGTACCACGTCTTCACTTCGTGTCGGGAATTACTTGATCAATCGGTCCCAATAGATGACGCTGTGTGTCGATTACATCGCGCAAGTACCTATTGCAAGATAGCCCAACGCAAAAAAAAGTAACTATTGAAAAAACTATTTTTCTGTACTTGGTTATTTTGTGCTTTAGTGGTAAGAAAACCTATGTATGTTTTTAAAACCAACCTTAAAAAACTCTTCATCTGCTGATGAAGAATTTACAACATTATGGGATTAACAACGAGCTTATGGGATTATATTACAATTGACGAGCAATTGACCTCAATGAGGTCTAAGACATATAGTCTCGTCAAGGTAGAGGTTATAGTGTTCAGATAATTTTTTGACGGTTTTGAGTTCCAAGATTCCAACCCCCAAATAATGGAAATTATACTGTCTAATTCTTAGAATCATCATCGTAACTTCAGCTAATAGATACTCACTGCTGGAATTACGCCTCCCCAATTCTCTCCACTCAGATCGCTCCTTTACCGCCCGCATTTAAAGAATTGCGACCTTCATAATCGTCGATGCACCTTACCACGTTGGTGGGTCTGCCACGGCTGCAACTCACTGGAAAACCTTTCTGTCATAATGACCGTTTCTTGTTCTCGCAATGTACCCTGCTCATTGCCACTTGAGTCTTGCAATTATTCGATATGTGGCTGTAACTTCAGTTTTCTTGCAAATCTCATAATTTCAAATTAGGATGTGATAATTTCAACTGTGGGAGAGCCACGCTTCGGCATGAATGGGCCGGCTCGACCGGAGTGATACCACTGCCTCACAGAAAACCGGCAAGAAGCAGCCCCTGTGCTGTGTTTCGCCGAGTGAGTGAGGGTACCGGAGGCCCACTCGGGGGGAAAGGGGACCAAAGATTGGCAGCGCACTTGTAACTCCACTGGTGTTGCAAGTGTCCATGAGCGGCGGCAATTGCTTACCGTCAGGTGATCCGCCTGCTCGTCTGCTACCTATCACATAAAAAAAAAGGATCACTCAAAGAGATTTCCGAGCATAATCATATCCATTGCTCTTTGGGTGTCCTTTATTTGACCCTTCTTAAACTTCTTCTCATTCACTATTTACACCTTCTAAATTAGCTCATCTTAAAAACAGACGTCAACATCGCAAAAGTCAACTTTCTTTCATGACTCCTTAAGCCTCCAAATAAGCCGGGAGACCTTTTAGGTACCTCTTAATTAACTAATGACAAATTACAGCCACATCAATTTTAACGTTATCTCGTTGTGATAATGGCGAAAATTAATAAAATTACACGCTCAGGCTCAGGCAAGAGGGCACAGTGTAAAATAATAGCACAGTACACAAAGTAAACAAATTGTTAGTTCAGGAGTTTTTGTTAATGGATTTTACTACCATGAGATCTCGGGTCGCGGGTTCGATTCGCGCACTGACACAGACGACCCGTTTAGCGTAATGGTTTGAGCGCCGGTTGAGACGTAAAGGTCGCGGGTTCGATTCCCGTACTGACACAAATGTTTGTTGATGAAACAGATATTTGTGTTGGGTTTGGGTGTTTGTAGTTCCTTCGTTGTTTCTGGTTTCCATAGCACAAGGGAAAATCTTAGTTTGGGACCAGTACAATGTATGTGATGTTGTCTCAATTTATTTATTTTATTTATCTGCAGTGAGGGTAAATATCGTGAGGAAATCTGTGCCTTTTGGATAGTTTCTGAAATGTGCAACCATCATTCAGTTGGTCTGCTTCCTCTGTTAAAGGGTGGCGAAGGTTAGAACGGCAGTCGCTCTATTGCAATAATAACCAGAGGGCTTAATTTGAAGTGGACGTTACGACCGAATCGGAGCTTTCCTCTCTTTCACACGCGCTGTGCGCGCTTTTGTTTGAATGTGACAGGTATATTCTCATTCGTTACGGGATGTCTTCGTTATAAGCCACCAGACTCCCCCAAATTCTGAACCATGATTAAAGCAAACTCCAGAACTCCGTTAGTTCCCAGAAAATTCCCAATAAAGCCCTTGGCTTCCTACTGAACTCCAAGGTTGAGAAGAAGCCTACGATGGAGCGGGATAACCCACAAGTAGCCTATTCACTCTAGCTTTAAAAAAATTGAGGTTGCTCTTCATTGGGGAAAACAGACGCGAGAAGGGTGTTCCAGTATTTTTTTGGCAGTGCGCATCACAAAAGAGGACCTATGCCTATTTCATCAGCAACCCACGCTCGTCCACTGCTGGACATAGGTCTCCCCCAATGCACGCCACCGCTCCCGATTTTCGGCCACTCTCATCCAGCTCACTCCAGCCAGCCTTCGAGTGTCGTCATCCCATCTTGTAGCAGGGCGTCCAACACTACGTTTACCGAGTCGCGGTCTCCACTCAAGGACTTTATGGCTCCAACGGTTGTCAGTTCTGCGGCTAATGTGACCAGCCCACTGCCACTTCAGTTTGCTAATTCGGTGGGCTATGTCGGTGACTCTGGTTCTCTGTCGGATTACATCATTTCTGATGCGGTCCTTCAAAGATACTCCGATATGCCTATTTAAGTCGTTTCTTTTCAAATTATTTCACTGTTTTTTAATCGACTGTGTGAAGACACAATGTAAATTATATAACAACTTTTGCCACTTTATTACCTAAAAAACTCACCTTATACTAACTTCAATAGTTAATAATGTCGATTTAAAACGTTGAAGTCCCAATTAGTGGTCGTTGAAGCGGCAGGTCTATAGATAATTGCTGGGTAGTTATTTCATTTTTATCTGCCGACACGTAGGTAATTGTAGGGAAAGTGAAAGAATGCGTATTTAATAGAAATGAGCTTACTTGTAAGGACAAGTCATGACCTGGTGTAACCTTGGGCCTTATACTCGTAGGTATGTAGGTTTATTAGTATAGGTTATTTTTAATTTACTTAAATAGGTAACTTGTTATATTTTATTTTGTAAAAAAAAATGATTACACGAATCGGAAAACTTAAAAATTTTAGAATCCCGTGGGCGTATCCTAATCCAATCACAGCTCATGACGTTTTCTCTCACCTTCGAGCTACTAGTAGAAAAAATGCTTATCAAGTATCAGCTTATTTATATACGCGATATATCCTGCATATATCGCGTATATAATTACGTTTACGTTAATATAGTTCCCACTGCAGGGCAAAGGCATAGAAATCAAGTTATCACAACTATGATGGGATTAGGCTTAATCACCACGCTTGAATAATGCGACTTGGTGACTATAAACCGGAGCTGTGTTCGAAGAATTTGAATTATATTCCTTGCTCAATCCGGGAATCGAACTCGGGACCCCGAGATCACAGCTCGATACTTAAACCACTAGACTAATGGGGCGTAGAAAACTTGCCCTATAAGAGCCTAACGTGCTGTTTGGAAGTCGATCTTAGTCACTCAGCAGCCAACATAACGAATCCACTGAACCCGAGTAAAAATAATACAGAATTCATTTGAAAAACAAATGAAAATGGCCACTGGAACAAATATGTCAGTCAAAAATGTGTCAGACGTACGCGTCGCGTCCAGGCGACTGCGGGTGAAGCGAAACCGCCCTGGTGAGGTGTAGCTTTTTATACGCCTCCATACACGGGACCTTGTTAGGGGTTCCGTAAAAGTATCAACCTACAGACCTCATTTAGGGTTCCGTAAAAGTATCAACCTAGATTGTCTCACTGCAGGGCAAAGGCATCTATCATAGAAATCAAGTTATCGCTGCTATGATGCGATTTGGCTTAATGACCACGTTTGCCTAATGCGGATAGGTGATCACAAACCCGAGCTTTTTCGAATAATTCGAAACATATAGGTATAGGTACTTTTGTTGTCCCTAAAATCACGGCCGGATATTTGAACCACTAAACCAATTAGACTGGTACAACTAGTTGGTTTACAGTTGATCTAGTGGTTCTAGTTGGTGTTTGGGTTCCGTACCTAAAGGAAAACACGGCTTAATGCTCATTATCTTTAAATACGGATAGTCTGTATTTCTTTTAAAATAAGTGTCAATATTTTCACGTTAAGTGACAATTAAGCATTAATTAATGTTTCTGTGTGCAGCAGTATGAGTTTATGGTACAGAACCATTATAAATTAGAATTCAAATCGCAAACTACATTAATTTGGATTTATAACTTCTCTTTTCAGGCCCCCACTTTTGCAATACTACAATTTATACTCAATAATACTCGAAATATGTGATTATTGCTTTAATAAAAAGTTTTATGTTAAGTATTAAAATAAAAACCCCGCATTTTACAACCCGGTACATCATTGAAAGTACTTAGAAAGTATAAAAAAAAGTTTATTATGCACTTAGTCGAAGCAGCTGTAGAGCATGTGTCGGTTTATACTTGCAATTTGCCGCTGGGAATCGAACCCAGTGATGTTCGATGGTGAAAGCATAGAATATCGATACGCTTTATTTATGTGATAAGTGGCAGCAACAGACGAATCACCTGATGGTAAGCGATTGCCGCTGCCCATAGACATCCGCAACATCAGTGGAGTCACAAGAAAGCTGCCAACCTAAAACCTCCTTTACCCCCGATTGGGCCTCCTAAATCACATTAAATAAATAAATAATGCCGGTCTTAAGTTATCAAAGAAAAAGTCGTAGAAAAAACGTTGTACAGAATGGTTGGTAGAAAATGTGGTTTATATCCCATAAATGTTTCATACACGTACGCACTACGCAGGATACGTAATAATAGTGCTCATATGTATGCGCACACACTATTGCACTCTCTTTTCCCTTAGCCTCATATTTTAGTGGTAGCAAGTCGAGTGAGTGAAGATACCGGAGGCCCAATTAGGGGGAGACTGGTTAAAGGTTGACAGCGCACTTATGTCTCTACTGGTATTGCAGGTGTCAATGGGCGGCGGCATTGGCTTACCATCAGGTGATCCGTCTGCTCATCTGCTAGGTATCACATAGTAAACCAAACGCAGCCGTCATCACTTTAAAGTGCGCACTGCCCTGCGCCACCGAGGGAATCTTATCGATAACTTGACATCACTATTCGTAACTATGACAAGGCAGATGCTGCCATAGGTAATAGATAGCCCGCGTATTACATGTATTAGTCTAACTATGTTACGGATCCAGCAGGGTTTAGTTATATCTAATAATTTATCTAATTTACGACCGTAAAGGTGCTCCCATTTGTAGCATTAGTTGTTATAGCGATTTTAATTAGGTCATAAAGACATCAATTGGATACTTTGTACCTATTTAATATTTACTTTCACACTACGCTGGCTCAGCGATCCAAAATGGGTCTTGCTTGGCCTCTGACGTCAAAGTTGATGATTGGTGATGATCACCAACACGAGCTACTATTATGTTAGAAAATCGAATTTTGCTCGAATTTTCCAAACACAGTTCTGGTTTTTGATCACTAATCCGTATAAGTATAGCATGGTGATTAAGCTTAATCTTATCATAGTAGCGAGAAGTTGACTTTTAAATGATTGTCGTGTGAGGCAAGATCATTCATTATCAAATGCGCGAAATGGTGTCCTAAAAATGACAGACGAAGTTCAAATCATCTAGTGTTTCGATAAGTAGACGACATCGCTAAAATCGGAGGGACTACATGGATCAGATCAGCTCAGCACCGGGTACATTGGCGCAAGGGAAGAGACCCCTATACTCAGCAGTGAGCATTACCCGGCTGATGACGATAATGATCATGATCGTAGTCTAAAACTTTACTTTACCCTACAATGTCCCTTCTCACTCACACAAGCATGATACGCGTCAGCAGGTGGATTATGACCGTTTGATTAGAACTTTTATTTCATACATTTTGTCGCGAGTGTCCGGCGTGTGCGCATACTGATATTTTAACAGTAACAACGTCGGAACTCACATGCATAAACTTAAGGCGACACCGTGACGATATAACGCCTCCGATTTTGAATTATTTTAATTATGAGGATTATGAGATATATTTGAAAAACCCCAGCTATGAAAACTTAAAGGAAAGTATTAACAATTTTTGGGGCACACCTATTTAGTAATTTCTTCCTAAAAATCACTATAATTGTAATTTTGCTTAAAGTGGGCATTTTCGCAATTATGAAAACTATGTTACTTGGCGCGTGTAAAAAATATTGTTACGCATACTCAAGAAATTGTTAATGCATTCCTGCATGTTTTCATAGCTGGATTTTTTGGAAATAAATCTTATAATCCTCACAATCACCTATTATAATTTCATTTAATTTATCATTTGGCGGGGCTAGAAGCGCCTTAACATAATTCCGCTACTTTACATACAATTTGAATGGCGTATTCCTGTCATAGTGATGTGGCAGCTGTCTCCGTACTAGACGTATTAGCTCTCTAATACAGCTTTTAGTTTTAATTCAAACGTCAAATGACTGACATATTAATGGAAATATTCTCTTGTTAATGATAATAGCAAGTGTTAATAAAAGTTTGTCATTATTTACTTGTTTATACAGGGTGGATATTTGAGCGATGGTAGGTTGGTGGATAAAACGCACCTTCCATACGTGGATCGTCATCATGATCTAGTGAAAGTCGCGGGAGCTCCTTGGATGCGGGTGGCACAGGACCGATCTGTGTGGAGAACATTGGGGGAGGCCTATGTCCAGCAGTGGACGTCTATTGGCTGAAATGTTGATGATAATGATCCAACAAATCTATCTGCATATTTCTGGCTGGATCCAGCCGGACTGGCTGGATGGCGCATTTGGTAGTGATTCCTGCCTCATACGCCAAAGGTCGTGGGTTCGATCCCCACCCTGAACAATCATTCGTGTGATGACCACAACCAGCCCGGTATATACCGCTGCAACCAGTATAGGACTGACTCCCCGAATCCTTTTAACTAATCTATTTTATTTAACTTAGAAAACTAGTTTTTATAAGGCTCGCTATAATCATAAGCCGCTTCAGCTATACCGTACCTAACCGGGGTATATGATCAAAGAGATGGCCATAAACTGACAGATTTATTTCATTGGTTACCGGCGTCAAGTACTCATACTGCATACACCGATAATTTGGCGAAAGACCAGACAAACGTCTGAACAGCTGACGGCGCGTCACCTGTGCCAGGTGCGCGCGCGCCGCGACAAGTGCGCATGTGCGTGCGGGAGGCGGGGGCACTTTGGACTGGGTGCGTGCGTTACGCACACACCTTACCATGAGTTTGAAATACTATCCTCGCTATCGAAAACTATCGGTTTGTCTCTTTCATTGTGATGCATTTGAAAGAGACAGAGCAATAGTTTACGTTATGTCAGTTTTAGATGTCAAGTCATTGTAGCGCTACAGGTAAGAAAAAAGAAATGTATCCCACTAATATTGTAAGCTAGCTGTGTTTGTAATTTCATTATTGTGTCTCAAACGGTTCTCTACTATTTGGATAAAGATCCAAAAGGACCGGCCTCCGTACCATGGTTTTCCCGAAGTAAGTAGAATGAGGGCTTTCGTGTGTAAAAAATCTGCCTGGATGGTGTACTGTAGAACAAAGGTAATCTGAACGGTTCATGTACTTACCGTAACTCGACTCCAGTTTTCCTAATCTGAAAAAAAACAGAAAAGTAAATTAATATTGATAATCACATCGAAACGACTGACCCAATGGCTTAAAAAACTTGACTTGAGACAACATCACATACATTGTCCTGGTCCCAAACTAAAGTTTTCACTTGTGCTATGGAAACCAGAAACACTGAAGGAACCACAAACACCCAGACGCAACACAAATATCTGTTTCATAAACTTCTCTCGTCAGCCACCTATGTCATAAAAAACAGTTTTAAGTCCTTTACAGAAGAACATTTCGGTAGAGTCAGTTATATGTGACTTCTTTCCCCACTATCCCCTATCCGCCATAACAAGTTTAACCAATGGCATTCACAAATTTCGCGAAACTAGTTTATCAGCTGATGAAAGTAATTAAATTCGTAAAACTGCCAAGCTAGAGTTGATTGCAATCATTTTCGTCGTGAATTAACCACAGCTATTTAAATAATTCGTATTTGCTTATAAAATAAAACGTTTTATAAATAATTATGGAATAATTCCATTATCATTACGAAATCCATGATGCAAAGACGTGTATAAAAAACGAAATAAGGTAGGCACCTGCGTTGTATTTGGAAGAAAGAAAGAAAGAAGAAAGAAAGAAGAGAGAAAGAAAATACATTTATTAATCTGAACACCACAACACGTCACATTATATGGTTCAGATAATCAACACTTACTCACTTTTCAAAATGTGTCGACGTCCAATACGGGGGGAGTGGACATTTTATATTAGGTGATCCGTCTATTTGTCTGCCATCCTAGTCTTAATTGGCTAGAGTCTGGGTATGCCGAGAGTCTATTTAGTGTGAACGTCCTATTGGTCTAGTGGTTTAAGTACCGAGCCCTGATCTCAAAGTCCCGGGATCGACCCGGGTCAAGCAAAAAAGTATGTTCCGGATTTTTCGACTAAGTTACCAGCTCCGGCACGATTTTCTAGAGGTTAAAGTGGTTATGTAAGTTTACCGTGGGACAGCCACGCTTCGGCATGAATGGGCTGGCTCGACTGGAGTGATACCACAATCACACAGAGGACCGGCGTGAAGCAGCGCCTGCGCTTTGTTTCATCGAGTAAGTGAGGTTACCGGAAGCCCAATTGGGAAAACGGTATTGACGTTAAAGGTTGGCAGCGCATTTGTGACTCTACAGGTAATGCAGGTGTCTATGAGCCGCGGCAATCGCTTACCATCAGGTGATCTATCTGCTCGTCTGCCACCAATCACATAGAAAAAGTTTACGCACTTGTGAAATCACGTTGTAAGAGTACCTACTAAAAATGGTTTCTGCGCACTCAAAAGCATATAGATTCATGCTGAATACTGAACCAGTAAGTTTATTTTAAGAGAAAAATAAACAGGCAAACAGTTTGTTCAGTAGTTATTGCCAGCCGTTTGTTACACGTACAGACAAGGTGTACATAATCGAAAACCGTACTCATACCATGAGTACGGTTTGGTCCCTATTCACAAGGGACCCTAAAAATCCATGAATGGAAGCTCACCCGTTGCGCGTACGCAGCTTGCCAGCTGATTTTGACGTCTGCCCCTGAATGAGCTTACCTCATAGAATTAGGAGATGTACTCAGATATTTATGCAGCTGATTGTGATGATTTGGCGATTGAATGGATTTAGTCAATGGGCGACCTCGTTTATTGTGAAGTATGGTACTCATTATTTTATTTTGAAACTGTTTATTTCATGTAGAAAGGTGTTCATAAAAGGTGTCTGTTAGATCACGGTACTTTTAACAGACAGGGTTTTCGAGTACTAATTTTGAAACTGAGGTTTAAAAACACCCGATTTTTTCTAAATCTAGTCATTAAATTCATAATTCCCACTAATTTTCTTGTTAACATAATATATTTCTTTATGTAATTACTTATACTACATTTGATTTGAACTGCATTCAAACTGTTCTATGACAAATATTGTTGGTTATATCTGGGTTGCCCAAAGTTTACCATTATTTGCTAAATATGAAAAGCAGTGAAGGACACTCAACAGTTGAGAGGTTAAACAATACCTAGATACTACCATACCATACCATACTACCTAGGTACTACCATAATAGAATCAAAACAGCATTAGCCAGTTTTACAATGTCAGGCCGCAAGATTACTCACAAATTTACATATAAATGGTGGAAATTCCTTATTATTTGTAATGATAATTTATAAAACGCAAACAGAGTAGAGGCAATTAGTGGAAAATCCAATGAGTGTTTTTTTAATAATTTAAAATTCTTATCTGTGGAGGCCACTGAAGCAGCGGTGTGTCTCATAAATATAATTTTATCAAGTTTTTAAGTTTGTGTTAGAGAATTATGTGGATAGTCATATTTACGCCTCATTATGTATACCTTCCTGGCGTGAGGCAGACGGGTTATGTCCAACTCTCCTCCGGCAGCAAGCAAAAAAGAAAAATCAGCCTTTAAACTGTCATCGTTACTGTGATGGCATTAGGCTTAATCCCTACGCTTGCCGGAGGCATACTGACTACACGCCAGCGACGCTTCCTCATCGTCAGAGTAGAGAGGAAACACGAGTACCAGTGAGGAAGAACCTTACTTCTCATTCCTGGCGGAAGGTACCTCCCCGCTTACATTATGGGCCCTATATTGCCTCCCCTAGTTAAACTGGGAGACATGTGGTTGGTTTGGTACCGCTGCATGACATAAACGTAATGTTTGATGTGGAATGACCTTCCAGTTGCGGTGTTCCCTGATCGCTATGACATGTCCTTTTTTAAACGAGGTTTGAAAAGAGTACTTCTTTCAAGGTAGGCAGCGGCATGACTGTGCCTCGGCATTGTTGTTGTCTATGAGCGGCGGTTACCATTTACCATCAGATGGGCCGCATGCTCGTCTGCCTACTTCAGCAATAAAAAAAAAAAATTTTGTGCAGAAGTTACCAAGACTCATTGGCTTATTCGATCACACAGCCTTTTGCTAACCGGCCACATTCTCACCGTCCGATCTTTGTAGCAAGCACAGCAGCTCGGCTGAGGCGACTTCGTGTTCAACTCACCAAAGCATAGCCCTACACAAATCGCCCTCGCCGTGGCCCCACCACCTAATATTCTTTAGGAAATTATTTTAGCTGGATTGCCACTCCGGTCAAGTACGCCCCTCCCCCTCGGAATTATTCCTCAGTGAGCGATATTAATTCTTTGATTTTTACACAATCGCTCGCCCCTTGTTTGATAATTGAGGGGGTTTTTTGTGCGTTTTTCTGTCAGCGCGTTTTGTGCTGATGCTAAACGATTATCGCTTTTAATTTCGTAATTTTTGTTTTTGTTGTGGAAGAATAAAATTGGGAATGGACGGCGCTTTTTTTGTCGGTTGGTGTTGACAGATTGAAGTGAGTTTGTTTGTTATTTAACACCACAAATTCATCTATTATAGATTTGGATTAGTTCATTTTTAATCCCAAACACAAGTGGTTTTTTTGTGTAATAGGTAGCAACAGAGCAGACGGATTACCTAATGGTAAGCGATTGCCATCGTCCATATGATAGACGCCTGCAACACCAGTAGATTCACAAGTACGTCGCCAATCTTAAACCCCCTTACCCTCCAATTGGGCCTCCGGTACCTCACTCTACGATACACAGCGCAGACGCTGCGTCAAGCCTTGCGGTCTTCTCCGAGGCTGTGGTATCACTCCGTCGAGGCGGCCCATTCATGCCGAAGCGTGGCTTTCCCACGGTTAAAAGTAGATAAAAATGTTTTTTTTTTTTTTTTTACACAATTGCAATTCATGCTTTCTGCCAAACTGCGAAAGAGTTTGCATTAACAATTGGGTGATCTTGATGATGATGATAGATTGCTCATTCCGATCTCTATTCAAAAGTCATTCCATGAATCTCTGAACATGTTGTAATTCCCAATACGGAGAAACGAAAATAAGCATACATCGAGAAAATACTTCGTGAAAAAGCCTATGAAAATATTTGAAAAATAAACAGTATCAGAAGCTACCGTAATAAAAATACCCATGACAAAAAATAACTCGCGGTTTTCCATGCTGGAATGTTACTAGGCAATATTCACTAGTGATGTGACGTAGCTGTTCGTATACCTAGTGCCTGGATATCTAGGTATATTATTTGAACCGGTTAATGTACATAGAAAATATTTTTTGAAAAAAAAAAACCAACTTCAAGACCACAATATACACCATTGAACTTTTTTTTTTTGGTTTTTGTTGTTTTTATGGGACCACCTTTGAATGTTGGCCTAGCAAACAAAAAAAAACCATTCATAATTGGCGGCGAAATCGATTAAGATACAAAACATACGGGTCGAATTGAGAACCTTTCTATTATATACGGGGCCGAAACGTGGACAATAACAGCACGGCTAGTCCACAAGATTATAGTCGCTCAGCGGGCTATGGAAAGAGCTCGGCGTTTCTCTGCGTGATCGAATCCGGAACGAAGTGATCCGGCAGAGAACCAAAGTTATCGACATTGCCCACCGGATTAGTAAGCTGAAGTGGCAGTGGGCTGGCCATATCTGCCGCAGAAATGACAACCGTTGGGTTAAACGAGTTCTGGAGTAGAGACCGCGTCTTGGTAAACGTAGTATAGGACGACCTGAGGCCAGATGGAGTGACGATCTGCGCAAGAGGGCTGGCTGGAGCTGGATGCGAGTAGCCGAAGATCGATCAAAGTGGCGAGCATTTGGAGAGACCTATGTCCAGCAGTGGACTGCAACAGGCTGATGATGATGATGATTAGCATTAAGTTCTGTAATGTGTTGTGCAATAAAGAGTATAGGTATATCTATCTTGAATAAAAATAAAAATATCCGTCCCATATCCGATGGGCCCCATCACTCCTTCACCCGCGACCATTAAATACCGAACATTCACGTCAAACATTCCCGTTATTGACGTATCAGCCATTGTCCCGGGTTCGATTCCCGGGGTGTCACAGGATTAATTATACAGAATTAATGCCGGGATAACAATTGCGTTTCGCGGTTTTATGGAACATGATAACGTTGACGATTATTTTGTGAGGGTGAGTGAAATTAATTTTTGTATGATTGTTATATCTGGAATTACACATATAAATCATACAACATTGACAGGGAGGTTCAAAGCGTGATGCAGCGCCTACGCTGTGCTTAGCCGATCTGCAATGAAAAGCTATATGTATAGAGAGCCATACATTAGATAGAAATTAGGTAAGTAAGTAAGTAAGCATTTATTGACCATAACAAGTAAGAAAAAAAAAAAGATACACAAATTATTAAAGTATTGTAACACTTAACACTACCTAGGTAATCTATATGTATTTGTGTTGATGTAAAGACGCTTAAACGCGCTTTAAACGCGCGAGAACCCATTTCGGCAAGAATGGGCCGGTTCGACCGGTGTGATGCCACAGCCTCACAGAAGACCAGCATGAAGCAGAGCCTGCGTTGTGTTTCATCGAGTGAGGATATCGGAGTGAGGATATCACTAACGGTGATTCATCTGATTGTCTGCCACCCATCACATAATTGGGAATTAGTAACCACTTGGAAATTGCACGCCAATTTAAGAGTGACTATATTGACGATTTGAAAATACACTATAAGAGGCTAGGTCCTTCTGAGTGTATCAATATACTTGACAAACTTAACAACCAATCTACAGATATATAACTCAGGACTTCTTGATCTATATTTAAGTCACAGAACCTTGACAAGCAATCGGCTATTAAACATGGATAGTCTATTAAACTATTCAAATATTTAATATGTTAAAATAATCATGACTGTGAACGAAACTCTTAACGCCATCTATCACAAAGCCGTGGAACTAATCATGTAAACATAGGCAAATCAATCGACGAATGTCCAAAATAAAGCTATCAAAAACATTTTTTACTTTTAATAGAAAAAGCAGAGTAATGATTTAAAAAAAATATTCATAACAGAAATTTTTAAAAAATGCAAAGCTCTTTCATACGGTACTACTAGCGCCATCTATGAGCATTTGTCAGAACTATTTAAACTTTGGATCTAACTTGCGCAAGCGCATGCGGTCACTTTTAGGGCTTATTCCATTTGTTAATGCGGGGTATGAAGATTAACTTATTTTATTTTAACTAATTTTATTCCTTATACTGAGGTTTGATGATATACTTGGTTTCCTACGATCAGTCAAAATACCACATTTTTAACCAAATATCTTTGAAAATAGGATGACTTATTGTAAATAAATACTTGTGGCTATTAATATAACAACTCGATATAGTGCTAGATGGCAGCACCTATCATTGATTCTCTCATTTTAGCGTATAATTCCCGGTTGCGTCCAAAATTGTCGCTTCGGAGCTCGGGGTCTGCAAAAGCGGACACCGCGACGGTACTAGCCCCGCCATCATCATCATCAGCCTGTTGCACTGCTGGACAAAGGCCTCTTCATCTGGCCTGAGGCCAATAGCCCCTAGCCCCGCCAATAAATCCAGCCATGAAAACATGAGGCAGATGTCCATGAGCGGCGGTGATCACTTACCATCAGGGGAGCCGTCTGAACTAAAAACAGTTCTGTTCATGACAGCAGTTGACAGCGCCGACGTTGGACGTGTTTCCTATAAAAACTACAGTTGGCAAATCGAACCCTTCCAGAACGAAATGCAAGCCACCGATAAGCACACACAATAAGATTTAATTACGAAGAAGCGAATCAATGGATAACGTTAGACACAACAATCGGACACAACTATTAGACACAACTATTGGACACAATAGTCGCCCTTCGCGATTCAGCGTGACAAGCGTGTCAGAGAGGGTGAAAACGTAAAGCGTGGGCTATTTTGCGATGGCGTGGTTCCGAATATTATTCGTTTTAAGGGGCTAATACGATATTATTGAAGAAAGCAAAACATTACAGACTTAGATAAAAGTAAATTAAAAATTTCAAGATGCAATACAATATATAAAACACGCGACAAGTAACAATAATGTTAACTATTGCTAAAAACGGCCACTTTTAGCAATAATTGACATTATTGCTAGAAATATTGTATTGCATCTTGAAAAATCCAATTTACTTGGATCTAAGTCTGTAATGTTTTATTTTCTTCAAAAATATCATATTTTTGCCACAATCTAATAGGTGTATATAGGTTGGCGGCGCTAGTTTCATTCATATAGCCCCTAAAGGTGATGTGAGTTCAGCGTCAAGCTGTTGAGCGCTTAAAATTTTCGGAATTTTAAAACAAGTCATATGAATTTTTCGAAACTGCTGCATCGTCTTATTGGGCTAGTAGTGTAGTGATTTAAGTACTGGTCCGAGATCTCGGGGTCCCGAGATAAGGCTGAACTCATGTGCCTAAAGCATATGATTTAAATTTTTCAGTTAAAGCTCAGATTTGTAATCACCGATCCGCCTTAGGCATGTGTGATTAAACCTAATCCCATCATAGTAGCTATGACTTGTTTACATTGAAAAAGGCCTTTGTCCTGCTGTGGGACTGTATATAGGCTGAGACTTTAAGGTCGTAAATAAAATACTACATTTTGTTTTACCGTAAAAAGTTGTGAGATCAATGTAATACCAAGTCGGTTATTATTTATTTAGTTCCTTTACGTTAATAACATTTTAAATAAATATATTCAGGCCTTCGCATGAAAACACAGTATTTTATATTTCGCCAGCATTGTTCAGTGCGATTGCCAAGTCAATATATTTTACTAGATAGTTAATTTTTTGACGTCGAAGTTCCAAATATCTATAGTTGTAAAGCAACTAAAGACAGTTCTGTTGGGATCACTTTCAATCGCATTCAGTATAGAAATTGTGTATCTAACGATTATACCGATGAACCCAATTTTCGAGTAAGCTATTGTGCGTGGAACTCTAAACGTCAGATCGCTCAATAGTAGTTTGAGCGGCGTGAATAATGTAAGGATGGACAGACGCCGGCGCAGAGTGGCGGAAACTGCACGCTTTGAATGCGTTTGGTGCATGCTCTATTGTCTTTTGACTCCATTAGAACCTTTGGATTGGGGAGACAGTGTAATAGAAAGATATTCAAGACGGGAATCAACGCGACGTTTATTTTTACCCGACTACGGCAAAGCAAAAGGATGGTTATGATTTTGACAGGCTATGTAAGTATGTATGTATGTTCATCTGTTTCCACTTAACTTCTAAACTACTTATCAGAATTCGACAAATGATATATCATTAGAAGTGTCTTAATTGTCCACTGGTTATGCAATATTCACTATGTAGAGATAAATTTTCATGTTTGGAAATCCGCAGTCACACGTTGTCAAAATGCTACGGTAGGTAGGTATATGTAACGTGTGACTACGCCTTTCCAATCATGACAAACATGACAACGAAGGCTTGTTTTATACTTTTTCAGCGTTGTTTTTTGTCGTAGTTGGGTTTTAGTTTTTTTACTTTTTTTAAGCACATTATTATGTACTTACCGCTTGACGTTTCGGCTGCGTTACCTACAGCAGAGATCAGGATTGGCGGTGCACGGCGACGTCTACTAGAACCCAGTTGTGAATCCTTCAATACCATTAGTTTTACTTATAAAATCCCCACCGGATATAATCTTTAATTATAATTATAGCGGACAAACGAGCAGACAGCTCACCTGATGGTAAGTGATCACCGTCGCCCATGGACATCTGCAACACCTGAGGTAATACAAATGCGTTGCCAGTTCTTAAGGAACGAATAAGCCCTTTTCTTGAAGATCACAAGGTCTGTCACGTATCTCCTTGGAAACACCATCGTTGCCAGCTGGTTCCAGTTTTACTGGGCGAGTTACAAAGTGACGTGCAACACCCACTGTGACAGAAAACAAAAACTTAATTTAAGTCGATGGTATTTAGAGTTCCAGCGTGAAATTTGCAGCTGGAATAAGATCAAACAGGCCTAAGGCCTTTGCCCTGCAGTGGGACATTACGGGCTCTTAATAAATAATAATGAGTTCTAGCAGTAAGCCAACATATCAGGTAGGATTTCGCTGAAAGTATTTTCACCTCACCCCCGCAAACCCGAAGAACAATTGAACATCAAAGACACCAGCTCGCTAATTACAAGCGGAGGACGCGCGCCGCCTGCGAGTGTGTTATTAGTTGAACAATTTTCCTATTAGCTTAAATAATATGGCGGCTTAGTCGGTGGTGTAAGGCATGAGAGACAACGCTGAATTATGATGGATCCGCCATAGAAGCAAGCGGCGTCGCGACGGCGCGATGGCGGGCCGCAACTCAATCCATCAACAGCTCTGCTCAATTAAAGAGTAAGAAGATTTAGTATATTGAGAAAGGTTAAACGACGGGCTCTTATAAGTTTGGAGTGTCTGTCTTTCGTCTAGTAGCTCGCATGAACTGATTTGGATTTTGTTTTATTTTTATTTGAAATAATCAAATGTATCTCTTAGGTTCGCAAGCTTTTTTCCGTGTTGTGGTTTTACATTAACTCATCCTCACAAGCAAGATATCATGTAACGCACACGCTTTCCGCTCTTGCAACACACTTGTAGCTCACAAACTTGCCTCAATTCCAAGTTGCCTGGTAAGTTTATACGCTCTTTACCGTGCATCCTCGACTAGTTGAACCATTCTCGAGCAAAATGAGTAAGCATTACACTCACGCTTTCCACTCCCGCTGCTCACTTGTAGCTCACAAAACTTGCCTCAGTCCCAATATGCGGGGTAAGTTCGTACGTTTTCTTCCGTGTTGTAATATTGCATCGACCCATCGTCACACGCAAGATATGTAACGCTCACGCTTCCCGCTCTCGCTCCTCACTTGTAGCCCACAAAACTAGCCTCAATCCCAAGTTACCGGGCAAGACCGTATCTACGCTCTTTACCGTGTTGTGACGTTACATTAACTCATCCTCACAAGCTAGAATGTAAGCATTACACTCACGCTTTCTTCTCCCGCTTCCCGCTCCCGCTGCTCACTTGTAGCCCACAAAACTTGCCTCAATCCCAAGTTGCCGGGTAAGTTCGTACGCTCTTTACCGTGTTGTGACGTTGCATCCACCTGTACCGTAATTAGTTTACCCATCCCCCACACCGCCAATTGAATTGGTTAAAGATAATGGTAACAATACAAGTTGTAATGGAATTTGCATACGACAACGTGGAGGAACTTGGTGGGTACAATTGAAAACAGATTTTATCGGGCTAATAATACTATTGCTTATTGAGTTTTGTATGTTCAATTAGTACAATATGTGAGGGTAATGTAATTAAGATGTCTGATTAGTGAACAGATTTGACAGCTTAAGTGCCTTGATTTGGATCTTCCTGCGTCTGTGAGTTTAACTTATTTTTTAAGTAAAGTAGTGAAGTAAAGTATCAGCCTATATACTGTCCTACTAGAGGGCAAAGGCCTCCATCATAGAAATCAAGTCATCGCTACTATGATGGGATTAGGCTTAATCACCACGCTTGCCTAATGCAGATTGATGATCACAAACCAGAGCTATCTATGTAAAAATTCGAAACATACTTATGCTCGCTCGATTTTTGCGTTGCATAATAACTACATTATAAAACAACTTAATAACAAACGTCGCGTTAATTCCCATTTTAATATTTTAAATGCTTATTGCATACTTTTGCTTGCTGAGTTATGCATGGATAAAAAACCCGGGACCCCGAGATCACAGCCCGGTTCTTAAACCATTAGACCATCGGGGCGTTTCGTTTCAAGCCAGAGTTAACCATCTGCTGCTAAGTACCTAAGCTTCTCAGCCCTAAAGTTTTATGAAAATTCAAGAGTAATGTAAAGGTATTACGGTGTAAGGTAGGTACACTGGTGTTGCAAGTGTCCATGGGCGGCGGCAATTGCTTACCATCAGGTGATCTGCCTGCTCGCCTGCTACCTATCATATAAAAAAAAGGTATTTAATTTTACAGAGCCCTTCACTTGGCCGCTTTTTTGTATACCGTGTTTCTGTATCCAACTAGTGGCATGGCCCAGAAATGTCAGAAGTCTAAAACACGCTAAAACCTGTGTTATACGATATTTTGGTTTTATTTATTCATGCACCATTTACTGTTAAACGTTTTTC
Organism: Cnaphalocrocis medinalis; assembly: GCA_014851415.1. Classification (NCBI taxonomy): domain Eukaryota; kingdom Metazoa; phylum Arthropoda; class Insecta; order Lepidoptera; family Crambidae; genus Cnaphalocrocis; species Cnaphalocrocis medinalis. The sequence goes on along the minus strand of CM026290.1, from coordinate 10,978,948 downwards.
TATCGAAACACGATATTACTTTTAGCTATGAAGCCTAAAATTCTACACTAGCCTTTGTATAGCGGGTTTATTGAAATACATAGACCGTAGGTACCGATTCTTATTTGTTTTAGAAGAAGGTTTACTAACACTTAACTTATCCATACCATCCATACTTCCATACTAATATTATAAATGCGAAAGTAACTCTGTCTGTCTGTATGTCTGTCTGTTACTCTTTCACGCCAAAACTACTCAACGGATTTAAATGAAATTTGGTATACAGATAATCTAGACCCTGAGAAAGAACAGAGGCTACTTTTTATTGCGAAAAGGGGGTTGTAAGGGGTTGAAATGGGGGTAAAAAGTTACTTTTCCACGCGGACGAAGTCGCGGGCGGCTGCTAGTTATAAATAAAATTTATAAATTGTGTATGATGAGGCTATAAGTTGATAGTTCAAATTTTCAAGGATTTTGTTTTCCTCTAATAATGAATCCTCAGGACAGACAGATAATATTTAACATGTACCTACACTCGTGAGAATGCAAAGAAGAGGCGCAGTCGTTAGCGTATACCCCGGGGCCATTCCAACAATGGCTGAAGACAAAACCTGTATACCTGTATTTTTACTCAAACATCGGTCCATTTCGACATCCATTACTGCACTAACTTTCAAACAAAACATACAGTTGGGAGGAAACCGCGCAGTGGATTAGGGCAATGTGATTCTCTCGCTATATGATATGGCAAAAGACAGTCCTTATAGTGTATGAGTGAACAATTTTTATAAGTGCCTTCAGTCTCCCCGTCTCAGTTTTATTTCTTGTCACAAACGTCTTTACAGGTGCAGTGGAGAACAGTTTGAAAATAAAATGAATTTTTGTGCATTGTCTTCCGTTTGTAATGCTGTGGGCGAAATGCTGCCAAGTTAAATAGTTTGTACGTATACTTATGTGTCTATGATGAATACTTGTGTCTATTTTTAGTATAATATATTTTTGTTTGTGATTCCTCTGTCGTCTGATATCTGTAACACAAGTGCTTAAGCTACTTAGTACGGAGTCAGATCACTATTTATCTGAGTATCTGAGATGCTGTTTTGAACGGAGACATAGCTATTAAAATAGTGACCAGTCCAGTCAGTTCCTGTCTCTACCTATAGATGGTAGAGTTGTCCTGTTCCAAACTAAGGTTTTCCTTTATGCTATGAAAACTAGAAACAACGAAAGAAGCCCACATACCCTGACTGTCTTAAAATGGTGTTACCAACAACTATTGTCATGACTTTCTTAACTATAAATGGGATTTTCATAGACAGATTTTCCATAAATGAAATTTATTATTTATAAAATCTTTTTTATTATTTACGTGATTGCTCTTGGCTTCACTCTGAAACCAAGTATTACCGTAGACTTAAACCTGTCTGTTAGCGTAAGCTGTCTGGCAGTCGATACTAAATAAATGCATAAGAACATTAATGGTTGCTTGGATTAAGCAGTCTCTTTAAAATGGCGCCCAACGTGTGGCTTTAAACCAAGGTAAGTTAATGGAGACGGTACATCTATTCATATTTTATGATTCTTACATAACAGATAAATACAATTTGAATTAACTAGTAAGTGATTTGTGCTTTTGGAGTACCAAAACAAATTGTTAACTTTAACAGACAGAATTGTTAACTTTTGTTGAATTGTAACATTGTTATATTATTAGAAGCATACGTATTACACTTTCTATGGCTTCTATGGCAATTCGCAAACTTTTAATGGTGTACCATAACAAGTTGATTTGTTTGTAAACATCGTGTTTGAGGAACCTAATAATAGGCATTTGAAGGTGTTTTCGAGATTGTTACCATTAAATAACTTCCTACTTATATTAATATGAGGATAAATATTATATAGACGTCGCAGCCGGATCGTATAATCCGCCGTATTACATCACGACTAGCTATCATCAAAAACAGGGCCGTTTTGAAATGCAGTGGACTAATGATTCATTGAGATACGCCATTGTACTAGAGGGGAAATGGGTAAGGTTGGCAGCGCACCCACTACAGTGTGCCCCCACTGGTGCTGTGGTTGTCTTTGGCCTGCGGCCCTCGTTTACCATCATGTGATCAGTCTGCTGGTGTACCGCGAGTAACATTAAAAACTCAGTTGTCATTTGAACTGGAACTAAACCTAAATTATAGCGCCATTATGTAAAAGTTGAAGGAACAGAAATATTTCAAAAAGACACTTGAAAGGAAGAGCCGGCGACACGCAACACTCGGGCCAAGTTATAACAACACATTCTCGCTTGTCGGCCTCGCCGGGACAACGGCGCATCCCGAAATGAGCTAAGTTTTTTGCCTGAACTTGGCGTTTTCACTTTTGATTTTCTTTTCGACGCCCAGTGCCATCTATTGACAGACAGTTGAACTACTATCCGGAAGCGAAGCGAGGGCAGGCCACTAATATAAAAATAAAGCGAAATTGTAATTATTAGCAGATTAACCAAATCGCTGTCTTATGCCCAGTGTGTAAGGGGACCAGAGCTCCAATCTGGGGAAAAGAGGAGTTTAAAAATCGGCAGCGCACTTGTTACTCAATTGATGTTTCGTCCATTTGCGGCGACATTTACTTACCATTACTCATCAGCTTTGGCTAACGGCACTCGTTTACCATCAGGTGATCGGTCTGCTCGTCTGCCACCAGCAACATGAGAAAACTCACTTGTCATTTGAACTGGAACTAAACCTAAATTATAGCGCCATTATGTAAAAGTTGAAGGAACAGAAATATTTCAAAAAGCCACTTGAAAGGAAGAGCCGGCGACACGCAACACTCGGGCCAAGTTATAACAACACATTCTCGCTTGTCGGCCTCGCCGGGACAACGGCGCATCCCGAAATGAGCTAAGTTTTTTGCCTGAACTTGGCATTTTCGCATTTGATTTTCTTTTTATGTTATTTGAATGAAAGTAAAAATAAGGTGATTCAAAAACATGTTTACGGAGACGGGAAAGAGTAGAATCGTTTTGCGTAAATGTTTAACAAGAATGTAACTACACCTAACATTTAGAAACCTATATTTACTCACAACTTAAATGAGGATCTTAACACTAAGCCAAAATGACGTAGTTTTGCTATATACGAACAAAATGCTTTGTTTGTGTGCGTGTCGGCAAAGTAAAGTCACGCATTACTGTTCTTGCCACACTTTAAATAAAGCGTTTGAATGAAGACCATCCACTTAGTTAATAAAGTGTAGTACATACCTTTTTATATTGAAACCAGTGGTCCGCCCTCACTTCGCTTCGGGACCGTAATTAAAAATGAACCAATAGATGGCGCTGTGTTCGAATTACATCGCGCAAGCGTTTCGTGTCTTAGGTTTACCTATAAGCCTTGTCGTTGTCTATAGAAGTTATCTCTTTATAAATAGTATAGAAGATAGCAGATTTCAATCTCTAGATAAGTACACAATTCTATACCGAAAGCGTTTCAAAAATTGCTGTATCTTTTTCTCTCAGTAGTAGATTTTCAGATAGAAAATATCATAGATATTTCGAATATGCCGTCGAAGTCGGAAAATAAAATATAGTAGTATTTTATTTTCGACCCGGTCGACTTTTAATGCATTCATGTTGTATCGGGGTTTCTATGATCATAGATTGAACCACGTCCACGATATGAATTCATGTCAGGAAAAAAATTGGATTCAGTTGATCTATTTAGGATTGCAAAAGTCAAAGGCAGTCATTTCATTGCAATTAGGTACCAGACTCCCCAAAACCTGAATCATAATCTAAGTGTACCCAGAACTCCCAAGCAACTGCTTTGGATGCAACCGGGAATAGCATGATATGACATTAGATGTACGGTGATGTTATTTACAGTTTGCAAAGAACACCTAATATTAACAACCAAGTATGTAAGCCCCTACACTGCCGCTCGTACCATCAAAGGGATTTCAATAAAATGTCTCGGAAGGTGCGTCGCAATATATGAACCCCCCTGTGAGGGGTAATAATAATGGTTGATAAGGAAAAATTTGGAATTTGATGTCGACCTGATATTATGGCCCCCAGTGTAACGACCCGCTTGCTCGAGTTGAGTGTGTACTGGCGGCCAAAATTTTGGCTTCATCAATTTTATTTCTCGATGTTTATGTTTGGAAATAATATCTGTAGAGTTTCAAAGATTTAATAAATTCACGGAGAGATTTAACAAAGATGACGGATGCTTCTCTTTTCTTACAACTGGAATTAGAACAAACGGGGTTTTGCGGAAGATATAGTACCTCAGATGACATGCACACAATGACGCAAAGTATACAAAAGTCCAAAGAATATAATTACCCCTGTGTCTGGCTTTCATGGACTATGAGAAAGCTTTGACTCTGTCGAAATCTGTGCGATTTTGGAATCCTTACAACGATGCATGATAACTTCGCTACTATGAGTATTCTTGAGGAATGAGGTTATCCGAAGAAAGACTAAGACAACTGATATAGAGTAATGAATCAGCATGCTGAATAGCAAATGGGCTGGTCTTAATTTTGTCGAAGAATGTTGTGGTAGAGGAGTTCTGGAGTGCATACTCCGACTCAGAAAACGTTGTGTAGTGACTTTCAGGTTAGATGCAGTAACTATCTGCGAAAAGCCACTGGTATAGACTGGATGCACCAAGCCAAAGACAAGGTGGCGAACATTGGGGGAAGCCTATGATCATCAATGAACCGCGGCAGGCTGATGATGACGACGATGATATACGTCTAGCAATTGCTAGCAAAAATAAACGAAAGAACAGAATTCCATTTCAAACACGTAGATGTTTCAAAAGTACAGACTTTCTTAAAACTACTTTTACTAAACTTTAAGAAAAGTTTTCTATACAAAACCACTTTTCGTAGCAGCCAGTGCACAGCTCTTAATGTCAATCTAATAATGATTGTATCGGAGGATCTGTGTTGTGTTCTCGTTTCGAAACGAAATCCAGCCCTAGGTAGCGACCGCCGTAGAGACTCTGTGGGTAAAGTATTTTTAGCGCTTAAACTGCTATTTAGGCCCATAAAAAAAGAATATTCTTCAGGCAATAAATAAAAAAAGAGTAATAAAATGCGCCAGACCGTCACACCAATCAACCTGGTCTCGAACTAGGGCATTACTATGAGTACCAGATGACGATAATTAACCCTAGAGTGGGCGCGCTATGAGCATTTTGCCGCCCTTGCTAAAAAACTGTTAATATTTTCAAAAATAACTGTCTATTTGGCCTGCGCTTTTTAGTAGCTGCCTCCACCCTCGTTAGCAACACTTGATGAAAGTCGGGATGCTGTCAGTGCTCTGGGGTCCTTTTGAGGAGCAGGTTGTTACCATCAGGTGTCGCCAGGCGGCTAAATGCTCACCGCGCGCCCACTTACGTAAGTGATATTGTGTAATATATTTTTTTCTAAACTTGAAATGTTGACTATGTTTTTGTGTTGCGAACTAAAAAAACATTTTTGTTTTAGAGTTTTTTTATGATATAGGTGGCAGACGAGCTGACGGATGACCTGATGGTAAGCGATTACGCCGCCTTTGGACACTTGCAACACCAGTGGTCTCACAAGCGCGCTGTTTATCTTTTTGGTACCCTCGCAGCGAAATACAGCGCATGCACTGCTTCACACCTGTTTTCCTCCATTCATGCCGAAGCGTGGCTCTCCCATTGTTAAATAGTATAAATTGTTACTAATATATAAGCAACAAAAAGGAGGCTCAATTTGTGTCCTGGCAAATGCAGCTTATGTCCCTCAAAGTAAAACAGGCGCATGAAAACGGGTGTTCCAGATGCCCAAAGTTGCTGTGCAATGAACATTGCACATACCTCTGTGATGGCTGTTCCAATAGAACATATCCTGTAGATGCAGAAAACTTAATTTTGTTTGATTTTTAATTTTTTTTTAAGTGATAGTAAGTATTAATGTAAGTTAAGGGAAAAAAGGCAATAAAAATATTAAGTTTAGTAACATCTGTTTTAAACCAAAGATTCTTTAACTTAGTTTAATAAATATGTTCATTAATTACTACTTATAAGTGTATTAATTTAAATCTAAGAAAAAAAAATTTGATTAATTTACTGTATTACTAGAAAAATGTCAAAGAAAAGAGGCGGCGAAATGCTCCCCACGCGCCCACTGACGTTCCGCAAAAAGACGCGCCCACTCTAGGGTGCGTCCTCTCGCTTATATTATGCAGTCACAATGTGGCAACTAGACACCTGGCTGCTTCTTCTGA
>CM026290.1:10906069-10972604 GCA_014851415.1 Cnaphalocrocis medinalis | reverse complement strand
CAGTGAGTGAGGGTACCGGAGGCCCATCGGGGGGAAGGGGATAAAGGTTAGCAGCGCACTTGGAACTCAACTAGTGTTGCAGGTGTCTATGGGCGGCGGCAATCGCTTATCATCAGGTGATCGGCCTACTCGTCTGATTCTGGCAATCGTTTCTCGATTTTGGATTGCAAACCTAATCCGATAACTGCTGATGGCGTACAAACTTAACATCAAGATAAATAATCTTGAAGGTAAAAAGTAACGCGTATTTGCCATCGGTTACCTATAGATTTTTGTAAACCATTCATACCCGTATAACCTATGCGGTATCGACCAACATCCTTTACGTGCGTTTATTCGGTATCATACGAAATGTCATCGTTTACCACCGCCATAAACCCTGATTTCCCCTACATCCAAGTAAATTTCTTAAGCTGGCTACACAATAGGCGTTCCTCCCATTTTACGACAACCTTTTTGATGTAGATTTGATTATGTTCCGAAGATAATGCGACTTCTCTTTTATACCTATGTTGTTCGTAAAATACATTTGAATACGCGAGTAGTTTGCTTTCAATGGTGGGTATTTTATGGTCCTTTTAGATCATGGAGGTAAAGAACATGGCGTAGTTTTTTTACGAGTCGGTTGTTAAAATTCGGGGCGTCCATTATTTTGCAAGGGTGAATTAAATTAATGCACATGAATTATTTAGGAGACGCAAGTTACAGACCTTTTTAGACCAAAGCGTGTAACAATGCATAGCGTTGGTACCGTACAAGATTTAGTAGGTAACCTCTTCTTTAATTTAAGGGTATCGGTCTTGTCGGGGGAATACTTCGACTGGCTGGTCGATGAGCCGGATGGCGCATTTGGTAGTGACGCTGCATCATACGCCGAAGGCTCGTGGGTTCGATCCCCACCCTGGACAATCATTCGTGTAATGAACACTTGTGTCTGTTCAGTGTATGAGGGTGGTACTTGATGGTAAGTGATTTCCGCCGCCCATGGACACCTACCATACCAGTGGTGTCACAAGTGCGCTGCTTACCCCTTGCGCTACTTAACCCTTCCCTGGATTGCGCCTCCAATACCCTCACTCACGCAGCGAAACACAGCGCATGCGCTGCTTCACGACGGTTTTCTGTGAGGACGTGGTATTACTTCGGTCGAGCCGACCCATTCGTGCTGAAGCGTGGCTCTGCCACTGTTAAACTATGATGGGGGCCTTTGCCCTGGGCATTTGTAGGACAGTATGCAGCCTGATCCTGTACACAATATTGCACATCACATTAAGGTCTAAAAGAAAGTGTCATCGCCAGATCCAATAAATGCACCCCGCATTCGGGGGCGGCTGTACACCGCGCGCAGCCGTACCTGATGCGTTTGTCAGGTCGCGGCGCGGATGGCCGCCTCTGACCAAAACAACGGGGGTAGTTTGCACGGCCGCGGGTTTACCAACACCACATACCACTGCTTTTACACGCTTGGAACTTAATCCAGAATAAAGTTAGTGTGTGCCCTGTGGCTAGGGGCATTAAGAATACTGCCAAGGTATTCCCGGCCTGTCGAAAGAGACGACTAAACGGGCTTCGGAGTACGTGAGCATGCCACTACACACTCCGCGAGGGAAAAATCCTACTGGGTGTTCTGGTAGGTCGCGCATTTGGGAAGGGCTGCATTGCGCCAAACAATTTGGCTCAAAGTGGCGAGCGCGATTTGCGTTACGGTCCAGTCCCGGCTGTGGGGCAAACCTGAAAATTTTTCTCTACATACTGAATATTGCATACTTCAGAATAGTATTGTATGATATTATTGTAAATTGACAACAAAGGCTTGTTTTATACTTTTTCAGTGTCGTTTTTTGTCGCAGTTGGGTTTCAGTTTTTTTTTACTTTTCATAGGTACTGTGCATAACATTCGTTTGAATGCGATAGGTATATTTGTACTAGGGCGTAAGACCAACGTCTTAATTTGCTTTCTAAGACATTGGTATGTTAAACCGCCAACTTTAAAACTCCGGGCAGACTCTAAGAACTTCTTCAAAAAAGCAAAAAATTCGGCCTGACCGGGAATCGAACTGGTGTTAGCAAACGCGCGTCCCAGCCGGGTGTGACGTCATAGTCGGCCATGCTAATGGGCAATGCGTGTCGCGGAAGCGCGCCGGAAGCTGAGCGGGCATCTCGCGAAATTATCATTTAACGTTTTATTGCTATCGCCAGGGGGCACTGGTTGGTTTATTGCTAGGGGGTTCGCCCCCCACGGGGCAGTAGTTAGAGCGAACCTTGAGGTTCACGGATAAATAAATAGATCAAAATAATACTCTTGCCGACATAGCCCACCGAATTAGCAAACTGAGGTGGCTGGTCACATTAGCCGCAGAACTGACAACCGTTGGAGCCATATAGTCCTTGAGTGGAGACCACGGCTCGGTAAACGTAGTGTTGGACGCCCTGCTACAAGATGGGATGACGACATTCGAAGGCTGGCTGGAGTGAGCTGGATGAGAGTGGCCGAAAATCGGGAGCGGTGGCGTGCATTGGGGGAGACCTATGTCCAGCAGTGGACGAGCGTGGGTTGCTAATGATGATGATGAATACTCTTGCTAGGTCCACGCCATTTACAAATCGTCTTTTTTTGACAAGAGCAGACAAACAGACGAGTCAACTGATTGGTAAGCGTTTGCCACCGCCCATAGACACCTGCAACACCAGTAGAATGTGAGTTTTACCCCATTCCTCCCGACATCACCCACTCGGTGAAACGTTATTTTTCTTAATTTTTTATTTTAACCTTTAAAAACCTGATTAATGTTGTGTCAAGTGTGTTTAACAAAACACACTTAAATAATATTTATCGTTAAAAAGAAAAAAAATGGTATTAAAAACTATTTAATGAAATAATTGCTTAAACGGAGACTCCAACCAACAGAGCCTGCTCAAGTACAGCTTACAGTACAAGCAAGTCAACCAACTACAGCTGTTTATATACCATGTTTTACGCAAATAAAGTTATCTTTATCTTTTAGTAAATAAACACCCTCAACTTTTTAAAGTTTAAAACAAATTGAAATCACAATATATAAAAAAACAGTTCAAAGACATTGTTTTTTTCTTTGTATAATAATAATATTGCATAAGTTTTGAATTTATGAAATTCTAATGAAACATGAGCACTTTCGAATAAATAGCCCGGTGGGTGGTTACATCTCGCCCGAGTATCTCTAGTTCCAAATAAATTGAAAAAAGAAGGCGATACTCCACGGATCAGCGTAGGCCAAATAAGATAAGATTACAGTTCTCATCTCACTCCAAATCTTACACCTACCGGAAAACAGGCAGCGCCTATTTGCTCCCACTTCGTTCCCTACTACAGATGCCAAAGTATCGATAATGCTGCTATCGATAAATTCGGTTATCTATCATCATCATCATTTCAGCCAATAGACGTCCACTGCTGGACAAAGTTCGCCACACAGAATCAGTCCTGTGCCACCCGCATCCAAGGGACTCCCGCGACCTTCACTAGATCGTCGGTCCACCTGGTGGGAGGCCTGCCACGGCTACGGCATCCTGCACGCGGCCTCTACTCAAGGCCCTTTCCACTCCAACGGCCGTCTGTTCTTGCAATGTGCCCTGCCTATATCCACTTGAGCCACGCAATTCTTTGGGCTATGTCCGCGACCTTAGATCTCCGCGGCTCTCATCTTTTCTGAAACGATCACGCAAGTTACCTACGTAGTTATCTATACTTTTTACAAATTTTGGATAGTACATAAGCGATGGCGGCAGAAAAGTTGAAAGAACTACCTGTTCTTTACATTTCGCAGTTTTCTACTGCTTAGAGCAGTACCACAAAATAATTACACACAGAAGGCAGACTCAGCCTGATTTTGAATTTATGAAGAGTTCGTTGACATATGCTAGGGTTGTTGCCCGGAATGAGTACATAAGCGCGCGGCCTCTACCACAGACCTCGACAGTTTGACAATCTTATGTCATAGGCTAGGATTAATGTGGTCAAAAAGGCGTATTAACCCGTTAGTGCGCATGCGTGAGTACATGACACATTTTTAGCTCTTAGTGGGCAGCCTACTTTATGTGTGTAATTATTTTGTGGCAGTACTGTAACTTGAATGACCATTTTAATGTATGTTACAATGTTTCGAGCGAGAGATATTTTATTCTATTAATAATTTTATCGATAACAACCGACCGTCGACCTCCGTCCCTACTCCCACGCGATCTCAATTCCGTGGCATCTCGATACCTCCGTTATATTTTATTAAATTCGCCATTGACAAGGCGTTACTTAATATTCAAATTATGAACCCTCCTCAGACACCAATATTATTTACTTGACACGATTTTGGCATTCGCAGAAATATACTTTAATTTGAGAGGGAATAATATCTTTCTGGATAGAATGGAATTTTGGAAATGTAATAACTTTAGTGCGAAACAGGAAAATTATTAAAATGTTGTACGCACGTTTTCAAATAAAACATTGTCCTTTATTTAAAAATAATTATAAATTATTTTCAGAAATGTAGCTCGGTACGCGCCTCTGCTTCGGAACGTTTAAAAGTACAGACATTGACAAATTTTATAAACAAACTGAAAGAGCAAAACACTAGCGCGAAAGCAATCGATAGCAAGTGCCATCTATTGGTTCAGCTTAGAACTAATAGCAAAACTACGTCCCGAAACGAGTGAGGGCAGGCGACTAGTTTTGTCATAATAATAGCTAACGAATAACACGTCACTTTACAAACTTCCAGAAATCAGCAAAAGTAATGTTCTTTAAAAATATGAGAATTCCTTAAAAATATATATCAATGTTTTTTTATTAGTTTTTGAGAAACAAGAATGATTTGTCTCTAGGTACTTAACGAGGAAATCACAAAAACTCTGATACACTAAAATGATAGAAAAAAGATTTGATTTAGAAATATTTAATGTTTCTCAAAAAAGCAAAATAGACTTCATGTGGCCATAATGACCTTTTAGTGATAAGGCAGCGATCTAAAGTGACTAACCTAGAATTTACTTACTGCTCAGTACTCATCCACAAAGCGTCTATAAGACGTTAGCAACTTTGCTAAATATTCTACGGCATTAAAGTAAATATCAGGCAACAAAAATAAGCAGAAACTACCGCCGTCGTCGGAGATATAGAAACGGCAGGAAGCGATAACTTAGGAATTCCGGCCTTATGATTTGTGAGATGTTTTGTACCTCGATTTTGCGGGTTTATTTCGGTGAAACGCGCCAACTTTAAGCGAAGATAAGCTGGAAGGTTATCCTTTAGTGCGGTGGTTCCCAAACTGTAGACCAAATAACTATTTTGTCGTTTTGTCCGCCCACAGACAGATAAAAGATGTTAAAAACCGAAAAAAAAATACATATTATTTTTTAAATGTTTGTATAAATATCTTAATGCGGTTCAACGATAAAGTTTCGGAAAAAAAGTAGCGGTAACGGTGACATACGGATGGGTGCCGACAGACAGATATGACAAATCTATAAGGGTTCCGTATTTTGGTATTTGGCTACGGAAACCTAAAAGACCAATGCATAAAAAATATCTAACCTAACCTAAATACTTCGTAATATGTATGTAAGTAATTGTAAAGAACCTTCACGCCTTAGCTGCCCATAGATGCCGCTGGGTGTCGTTTGCGTTACGCAACGATTTTGGTTTGTTGATTTACAAGCCTTATTGTTGCATAGGTATATTAAATTTTGCATTTTTATTAAGAGTAAAAATAGAAAATTATTTATTCGAATTCAATTCTATGTAGAACATTTCTAACTATCAAATATATAATCTATCGTACTTACATACCTTTACATTGTGTAATGTATGTTTTATTTTAAGAGATATTCATTAATATCATATCAGAATATTTGCATAAGTTCAGGTAGCCTAAGGGCTTATAGGTAAACCGAAAACACGAAACGCTTGCGCGATGTAACTGAGCACAGCGCCACCTATTGGTTCATTTCTGAATTACGGTCCCGAAGCGAAGTGAGGACGGGCCACTAGTATAAAATAAAAAAGGTATGCAAATATGCTTTCTGACAGAGAAGCCATCTTAGATTTTGATATCCGACGTCGCGGACTGGTGGTCCAAAGACTACAGTTTGGGAACCAATGTTCTCGTGGTGGAAGGTTAGAGCTATAAGGGCGACGCTTTTGATAGTTCCGGTTGTTGGTGTGTGGATGTGATGGAAATTAGTGTGAAGTTTGTAGGAAGGAATACGTTGCACAGTTAGTTTATAGTAGTCTTAGGTTCACTTGCGCGTGTCAGGGCACAAAATAATTACACACAGAGGTTAGACTTTGACCTGACTTTGAATTTAGAAGAGTTCGTTAACATATGCTAGGGTTGTTGCCCGGCATGAAGCGCACGGCCTCTACCATAATGCCAAAAGTGAAAATAATTATTGCTAAAAGTAACCGATTTTAGCAATAATTTACATTATTATTACTTGTCGCGTGTTAGAAATGTTTGTATTGCATCTTGAAAAATCCAATTTACTTGGATCTAAGTCTGTAATGTTTTATTTTCTTCAAAACATATTATCGCCACAATCCGTGTAAATAGGTTGGCGGCGCTAGTTTAGTTTGTATAGCCCCTTAAGCACTTAAATCTCGAATTCGTTAACACGGAACTAAATTTTTAAATTGCTCGAGTTCAGATTAACGCTTTTCTATGTGCTTGTAAAATTAGTTACTATGGGAATAACTATCAAGGAATTAATGAATTAATCTTCAACATCGGGCGCAAGCGGACCTAAATTAAAAGAAGACGTTTCTTAAAGATGGGTCACTCTTATAAATGTTCATTAACCCATTTCCCTTTAAATTAACATCAGAATCTTTTATAGAACACGTTTTTTACGTCAATTTAAAATAAAATAGAATGTAGTAAATGAAAGATATTAACCGTTTAGCGAAATGGTTTGAGCGCCGGTTGAGACGCAAGGGTCGCGGGTTCGATTCCCGCACTAACACAAATGTTTGTTGATGAAACAGATATTTGTGTTGAGTCTGGGTGTTTGTGGTTCCTTCGTTGTTTCTGGTTTCCATAGTACAAGGGAAAACCTTAGTTTGAGTCCAGGACAATGTATGTGATGTTGTCTCAATTTATTTATTTATTTAGATGAATGAGAATGTCTTAGGTAGGTCTGAATAAAGAAGGCCTAGAGTCACCAATGCTTCGATTTACCTTATTTAGTTCTAAACTTTCCTTTATGTTGCATTGGACTATAACATTGTATGAGGATAACAACATCAGAAACATACAAATGTGAAAATACTTCGATTCTGATCCAATACGCCACAAAAGTTTACAGAATTTCGACAGTTTTAGAATAACCCTATTTGCCGATACAAAAGATAGATAACTCGAACCAGCACGTCAGCTAGAGCAAACACTCACTCACTAGCACCGTACCGCTTCCCATTGTGTCCCGGATTCGATTCCCGGCGAGCACTCTCCGGGATATCAAGCCGCACTTTTATGGTTTGACGTCGGAAAATATTTTTCTAAATGCTCGGGTAATGTGCACGGTTTTATATTTCGTTGTGAAATGGTTTCCTTTATTTGCTGTTATGGGCGAGATGGAAAATTATATCGTTATTGGTTTTACCTGACTTTTGAGACGAAGGGTTATGTTTTTGAGTAAGTAGTTTTTAGGGTACAAAAATTCTGAAAAAAATGTGCTGTATACCTCCAAGTAAGTAATTTTCAACAAAAACTATAGCGGACTCTGTATCATACATAGTTTTTTTAATACAACTCGTCCAACTTATGACGTGCAATTAATTTGCCTGCCCTATTCCCAGGTTATCTGGGACGTGCAATTGCCCTAACTAAATGGTTATGTATGGAAATAACTAACTACAAACTATGAAAATAAGGTCGGCCCATCTTAAGGCTACGGAACCCTTTCATGTGCGTGTCCGACACGCTCTTTGCCGGTTTTTGTTTAGTAATAATGTCATCCTGGAGTGGAGACCGCGTCTCGGTAAACGTAGTGTAGGACGACCTACAGGCCAGATGGAGTGATGATCTGCGCAAGAGGGCTGGCTGGAGCTGGATGCGAGTAGCCGAAGATCGATCAAAGTGGCGAGCATTTGGAGAGGCCTATGTCCAGCAGTGGACTGCAACAGGCTGATGATGAATAATGTCCTCCTAACCGATAATACGATTATGGCGGCCAATCTCCATCGACGCTAGACATTTATGGTGCACAATTGTGTGCGCAAACACAGGTACACTCTCTATTCCTTTACCCTAATATTTCGATGTGACACCAGTGTGACACGACCGAAAAGGGATTGGGCGCAGGACCAACGGCTTAACGTGCTTTCCGAGGCACGGGGGTACAAGACTAAGGCTGACACTGAGAATTTAAGTAAGTAAGTAAAACATTTATTGACCACACAAGAAGAGATACAACACGACAGCAGTAAGACACAGAATAGGTACATAATAAGAAGTAGGTACATACGAGAACAGAGAGAAACATTACGTGCTTACATATATAGACAGATAGGTGCTCAATAAGGTCCAAACTCAGCATATGCTGCAGCTGCTTCATTGAAGCCACTGCAGCGCTGGTTTTCAGTTTGGACCTTGAGTGACGTATATAAATGAACGAATAAATGACACGAACATGAAACAATACAACAGAAAAACCAAAACACAACAAGCCAATCAATAAAAAAAAACAAAATTTCTGAACAGAAAAACTTAAGTACAAATTTTGGCCCGACCCGGGGATCGGACCCACCACTGTGCCACCCAGGTCAGTTTTTATGTAATAGGTGGCTAACGACCCGACGGATCAGTTGTTGGTTCGGCATGAATGGGCCGGCTCGACCGGAGGATACCACGGCCTCACAGAAGTGTGAAACAGTGGACGTCTATTGGCTGAAATGATGATAGATGATGATAGAAATGATGATAGATGATAGTTTACCACTGGACCGACGAAATCTACAATTTACTGGAGAATTACTTATTTTTATTGTTGGATTTTCTAACCAATTCATTTTAGCGATAACCATAGGAACATATGCATATAAAGCGCAGTATCTCTATGCACCAGACGCCGTGCCGTCTGGCGAGCCGGCAACCCGACACCGCACTCGCAAGGGCTCCTGACAAATAGGATATGGCGGTGTCGTGTGATGGACACAGGTATTAACACGGTAAACCCTTAGGCTAATTTACAAAAACTACTTTTCTAGTGTAGGTAGGATGTCCTTCAAGGACTTTGCAACTAACTTTGACCTATGAAAAGTAATTCTATTGCTTACTACCAGTTCTGGAACATTCTATGCGTCTCTCGAACTTTCGATTCTCGAATGTTTTAAATTGTCCGGCGCTTATCGCGAGGGCATCTGGAGAATTCTACTGAATACCGGATCTTTCTAGACTAGAAGATTCCATTACCTCACCAAAGTAATCAGTTAGGATTATTGAGTTAGGCTTAAAATGAAACGAAGTTCTTTATTATGAGGTAGGTGGCAGACGTGCAGACAGATCAGCTAATGGTAAGCGATTGCCGCTGTCCATAGACACCTGCAACACCAGTGGACTCACAAATGCGTTGCTAACCTTTCACCCCTTTCCCTCAATCAATTTGGGGCTTCGGCACCCTCACTCACTCGACGAAGCACAGCGCAAATGCTGCTTTACGCCGGTCGTGAGGCCGTGGTGTCACTCCGGTCGACTGCGGTGTTGAGTGAGCGATTGCTTTTTTCCTTGTTACCTATACAGGGTGTATCTGTGAACATTTATCACGTGTTCTATCAACCATTCTGTACAACACTTGTTCAAAAACTTTTCTAAATTTTTCGAAAAAGTTTTCGACTCCTCATACAAAATGACCAAGTCACGTGACCGACTTTGTATGGAAAGATGAAATTTTTTTTTGCGAATTTTGAAAAGTCATAGAACAAATGTTGTTCAGAATGGTTGGTAGAACACGTGGTTAAAGGGATGTAAATGTTCACAGATACACCCTGTATATTGGTACCCAGTTGTAATTCATGACTGGCATTTGCTTGGAATAAAGCACCCCGTACCTTCAACAATATACGTAGGTAGACTAGTCTATGTACACACTTATAGATTCCCCATAGTGCTAATATGCATAGATCTGAAGGATGTGCCCGCATGTCCTAAAAGCCCTACAACGTATTACCATATCGCCTACAAAGGCGAGACACTCTCCGTGAGTTGTTTAGCCTTTAATGAGTGCGCTGTGCTATCGGGAACCGCCCTTCAAGTTGTCTAGGGAGGTGATAAAGTGATAGACAAACTATCGATAGTTTTCCATACTCATAACTCAAACTTAATTTTATTAGACTTATTCTCGTATACTATGTATACCTACTCTCGTATATACCTAGTTGAAGCACAAAATAATAAAACACATCACCGCGGCTACTATTGACCATCCGTTGGTCGCATGGTCGTCTGCCTATTTCAGCAATAAAAAAATAAAAACAGACTTTTATTATGAGAATATGACGTAGGGACCTTCAAGAGAAAAGCGTACTCCTTTAAAAGGCCGGCAATGCTTCAGCGACCTCTCTGATCTCGCAGATGTCATGGGCGGCGTTGATCACTTACCAGTGGGTGAAAAAAAAACAGAGAGACGATTTCCTCTACCAAACATTGAAATCATGTTGTCTTTCAATCATGGGGTTTGTCGCTGTCATTTCACGTCGAAACACGAAGAGGTAACTGTAAGTACGCGTTAAGATGAAAGATGTCGATAACATCATGGACTATAATGTGCATTATCTACCACGCCCAACTATCGACATGATCTATCGACAGTTTGGCGTCACTCAGACGGCAGAGCTCAGACTTTGTCATGTCTGTCCGGGTTACAATGTATCCAGGGACTTTTGTTCCATGTTTTTAAATTGTATTGAAACGATACCATCTAAGTACCTATTCGTGAATATCTTTAAATTTTGGTTAAATTAATTCAGCCCGGTTAAAAGTAAAAGAAGTAAGTCGGGAATTTCAAAAATGAAAAAATGGTGGTAACATATTTGGATGCAACTTTATGTATGACGATATTTCTAAAAAAATACATTGAATAAATACCAAGTAAGTATTCTTTTTATAATAGACAGCTTTTATTGTTAGCACCAATTCTCCCGTTTCTGTTGAATTTCTTATAACATTCAATGAATATCAGAGTTAACTAAACTCTGAAATCATAGATTCATTTATCTTGCAACGAAATGTGTGATGATGTTTTAAAATTAAATATAATATTTTAAACATTCGGCATTGTTCGCAGAAAATTCCCAAAAAACCGTCATAACTATAGAAAATTACACCCGTCTCACTCCCGCATTTTCTAGACGGCCTATTAAAATCTGTTTCGCGAGAAAGCGAGAGAAAGCGAAATTTATCTCCACACTCCACCGGCTTGATTCAAAATTATCGTCCTTAAAGACTTACGCGCTTTCTACATGAACGAGCCTCAACTGCGATTTAAGATTTATAACTGCCAACTTAAATTTGCCGTCGCCACATTCAACCATTCGTTGCAAAACTCCAAATAACAGGAGCTATAAGGACGTCTCTTGCAAGGTTTGTTTTTGATGTGACTGCAAGAGTAAGTTTGTGTTTCTCTCCCCAAAGGTAAGGACTTCCTGAATAGGTTTTTTCGCCGCTTGTAGGTCTGATTTTCCTTAAACCTGTCACTGTTATGCATATTACAGCGTCGTAAATATTGTATGTGTACCAGAAATAAATTGTGCTGAGATTTCTGTTGGGTGTAGATTATGTTGAAATTCGCATTCGATGAGGTTTGAGTGAGGGCATGGTTTGGGGTTACATCAAAGTGATTTAGTAAACAATGTTGTTATTTTTTAAGGAAAAAGAGCTATTATCAATAAACTGGGGATACACAGACACTGAAAAACACAAATATCTTACGTAACGATGATAGAGGACGACGAGTGTTGTGCAGAATTGAACCCGCGATCCTTACGTCTGTCTAACTGGGTACTCAATTCTTTAATATTACTCGCAAAATTTAATAATAGTTTTCCAACTTTACTTTCTGTTTTCATCGTTTCAAAGCCACTCTTCAGCATGAATGGGCCGTCTCGACCGCAGTGATACCAAGGCCTCATAGAAGACCAGCGTGAAGCAGCGCATTTTTTCGTCGAGTTAAACGTTGGCAGCGAACTTGTGACGCTACTGCTGTTGCAGGTGTCTATGGGTTGTGATGTGTCTGCTTTTCTGTCACCTATCACATAAAAAAACCAAACAAGCGACTTACAAAATATCTACACATAAAAAATTAACAATAAATAAATAGCACCACCAAATAAAAATAAATAATAAATGTTACCACCTTACTATTTGTACCTTATGGAACGCAATAAATTATTGAGTATTATTGAGCAATTGCACACAAAATTTTTGTTATGTCTATCTAGTTCTTAAGTTCTGATTTTTGTGCAATAAAGTATCTATTTATCTACCTACTGCAACTAACCCTCGTAGATCCGTAGTACTTTACGAAGTGTTGTCTTTGTATTATTGACAGAGAACCTAAAAGGTCTCAGAGTTGGAGTCAAAGAGGCCTAATTCTTTGTAAATAATGTAGCGGCGTACTCTCTGAAACCCTTTCGGAATACCTTGTAGACGCATGTGTCACTCCACAAGTGAATTGGGTCGAAGCTTAGTGCAGTGGTTCTCAATCTTTTTGACTAGCAACCCACAAAATGAATTTATTCTGTCGCATCTTGTCTTATAAGTAGGTGCCCACGATACAGAGGTTATCCTAGTGTGGGATCTACGGTCTATTCTCCTGTATGTTACATTTCACTTTTGTCTAGCATAAGTTTAAAGTGCCATAATGTAGCAATTACCTTTAATAAATTATTCTTCTTATTATTACTCAATTCATTATTTCATCTTGTGGCCGGAACCGGTGGGCCACGGTATACTTTTCCCCCCGATTGGGCTTCGGGATCCTCACTTATTCGGCGAAACACAGCGCAAGTCCATCTTCTGTGAGGTTGGGGTCCACTCCAGTCGAGCCGGCAAATTCATACCGAAGCATGACTCTCCCACGGTTCAATTATGTCAAAAATTAACTGATAGCTAAGTGAAATTTTGCTATTCGTTAATTTTTTAGCATTTCGGCTGATGCGAAGCGAAAATCTTTTAGGGGGTTACAATGACGTAACGTCGATATAGCCCCTTAAGTGACTAGATTACGTCCTTTCAGCCGCATTGGCAACCAAGTTTCACAACCAGTTGCCAAAGAAGAACGAACATTCTCTCTACTCAACCACTTGCCAAAGAAGATAGATTTTTTTTGTGAATCATACAGTAGCTAAAGAAAAACTAACTTTCCTGATACTCAACCAGTGAGTTACATACAAGATGATCGTTTATTTGAATTTCGAATACGTTGCTTAAAAACTTATTCTAGTAAAAATGTCATTTTAAAGTTTTTAACTCACAAACGATACACAAGACGGATCACGGTAACCGGTCACCGCCCCCCATGAAGACTTACAACACGAGTAGAAAATGTAAGTGGTAAGTGTCCAGCAAAAGTTTTAGAACCAATGACCAAAACCATTTGCGTGCGACTTTTTCGCAAGAATCCAAGCACTTAGGTGTATTTGACGAAGGTCCTAGTTGTAAGATGACAAAAACACAAATAACTTTGCATCTGTCGATACAAGAAGAGGTTTGAGGCTAAATCTATCTTACTACTTTTATTGTACACATTGCTTGTTGATAAAGCAGGATACCAAGATAGATTTAATCCGTAGAAGAGCCACTTTGGCATGAATAGGCCGGTTTGACTGGAGTGATATCACGGCCTCACAAAAGACCGTCCTGAAGCAGCGCCTGCGCTGCGTTTCGTAGAATGGGTGAGGATACCTGAGGCCCAATTAGGGGGAATGCCTCCATTAAAGGTTGGTAGTACACTGTGACTCTAATTCTGTTGCAGGGGTCTAAAGGCGGTGGCTATCGCTTACCATCAGGTGATCTGTCTGCTCATCTGCCACCTGTCAAAAAGGTAGAGGTATCAATATGTACTTTGTCAGTGAAATAGCGCGGATATCGACAAAATTGGGTCTCCTTCAATCACGTACGAATCACAACGAAGGCGCTGCTTCACGCCACCGGTCTTCTGTGACCAAGGTATAACCCCGGTCTAGCCGGCCCATTCATGCCGAAGTGTGGCTCTAAATCCTAAAATAAGATAGTGAGAGCCTATTGGCTATCTGTCGTAATTCAGTCGACCTATTATACAGTGTGTATCTGTGAACATTTACATCCCTTTAACCACGTGTTCTATCAACCATTTTGAACAACATTTGTTCAACGACTTTTAGACTTTCGTCTAAAATTTTTTCACGGGACTGACTTTGTATTGGAAGTCGAAATTTTTTTATGCCAATTTCCAAAACTCATAAAACAAATATTTTTCAGAATGTAGGTAGGACACGTGGTTAAAGGGATGTAAATGTTCACAGATACAACCTGTATATTGGTCGACAGAATTTCGATGGATTTGTTTATTTGAACGTGTTGCTATCCTCACTTAATATACCGCATTATTATTACTAACCAAACAGCCAGATTGCCATTCCTCCATTACATCTAAACAGTTACAATAACACAATTTCATTATTGTGGAAATGTAAACGGCAAAGGGATATAGCACGGGCTAACTGCCGACCGTTCAGCAAATAAATCTTTTGGAAACTCGGTTGATTTGCAAACAGAAATCCGGATTATTTGTTCCGATGGAACTAACTATGGCGGTTGTTGTCCTAATATTTGTTTGGCTCTGGTCTAAATTTGTGACGGCAGAAAAGTGAGTTTTGGTATTTGGACTTCGTGAAATAATTATTTGCATCGCTCTAATAAGAATGAATAGAATAGAATATAAATAAATTTATTCAATGACACAAATATTACAATAGATAATTAGATGATACAAACAAATTGAAAGACACATAAAAAAAAAAACAAAAAATTGGTAAAAATTAATCAAAATCAAAAATGTGTCACCGATTTTCGAGAATTTTCGAGAAAGGAAAAGTATCGAATGGACTCACATCATTCGATGAACAGAAAATTATTGGAGCGAGCATCAAAATACAGTTTGATCTCAAAATGAAGTAAGGATAAAAGTCGTAAATAAAAGAAAATTGTCCTAGAAACCTTACATAACACAGACATGACAAGATAATATGAGTTATTATTATTAAGAACCTTTCGTAGGCCAGGGTGGAAGGCGCCTATGTTGGACACGGACCAGTGGCCTTACCATGAGTTTGAAATACTATCCTCGCTATCGAAAACTATCGCTTTGTCTCTTTCATTGTGATGCATTTGAAAGAGACAGAGCAATAGTTTATGTTATGTCAGTTTTCGATATCAACTCATGGTAGCCCCACTGTTGAGGAGTTCTGTATTTGTTTTTAACGTATCCCACTCTCTCCTCGTTTTGGGACATTAGTTCCACTAAGTAACAATAGATGGCGCTGGGTGTCAATAGCATCGCGCCAGGTGTTTTTTTATAGTGGTCAGTATACATGGTCACCTCAGCCTTATGATAAGCAAAAGGAGAGCCCACGTTGCAGTCACAACGGACGCGATGGCACGGCATCACATCCGTTGGCACTGCCATACTGGCCCGCGAGATGCTTCTTCACGCTTCGTTTGAAGGATAAATAAATAAATAAGTTGTAAGACAGAGATAACACATGGGACTTCAATGAATTCCATTTTTTAATGGTGCGGCAGAGATATGAGCTGCTAAGTGTTTTGCCTGTTCAGTTCGTTCATGCTATCATGTTCACATAAAAAAAAACTCTACAAAACCTTATAATTAAAAAGTTAAACTAATTTCATAAAAAGCGCTCCACTAAAAGAACGTAAGGCTTTGGCACAAAACTGAGCTTACACTGAGCTGCCTTATAAATACTTGCCTCCACTCAAAACGCACAGCTGGCTGAAGTGGCAGTGCTGATGCTAGGTTATAGCGACTCGGCATTGGCTGGCTAGCCTAGATTGGCTGGCTTGACTTGCTCAGGCTTGGTTCCAAAAGATTAAGCCAAGAGTCATAAAGTTCACGCAAACGAAGTTGCGGGCGGCCACTAGTTCAAGAATAAATAGAAAGGTCTATAACGGTTTGATCCCTTACAAAATCCCGAAACTACGACATAATTGTATTAAGGAAAATGAAAAATGTTTAATGCAGGATGTATCTGTGAACATTTACGTCCCTTCTATTACGTATTAGGTCTCGGACATAGCCCAAAGAATTGCGTGGCTGAAGTGGCAGTGCTGAGGCTAGGTTATAGCGACTCGGCATTGGCTGGCTAGCCTAGCTTGGCTAACTTGACTTGCTTAGGCTTGGTTCCAAAACGAAGATATTAAAAGAAAGAACAATAAAATTGCTTAAACTGCCCATAACTGGTGACTTTACCTTACTCGTGCCACTTCTTACTAAATTGAATTACTTACTTTCATTCAAGAATAAATAGAAAGGTCTATAACGGTTTGATCCCTTACAAAATCCCGAAACTACGACATAATTGTATTAAGGAAAATGAAAAATGTTTAATGCAGGATGTATCTGTGAACATTTACATCCCTTTAACCATGTGTTCTATCAACCATTTTGAACAACATTTGTTCTACGACTTTTTTTGGCACGTGACTGACTTTGTATTGGAAGTCGAAATTTTTTATGCCAATTTCCAAAACTCATAAAACAAATATTTTTCAGAAGTTGTAGAACACGTGGTTAAAGGGATGTAAATGTTCACAGATACAACCTGTATATTGGTCGACAGAATTTCGATGGATTTGTTTATTTGAACGTGTTGCTATCCTCACTTAATATACCGCATTATTATTACTAACCAAACAGCCAGATTGCCATTCCTCCATTACATCTAAACAGTTACAATAACACAATTTCATTATTGTGGAAATGTAAACGGCAAAGGGATATAGCAAGGGCTAACTGCCGACCGTTCAGCAAATAAATCTTTTGGAAACTCGGTTGATTTGCAAACAGAAATCCGGATTATTTGTTCCGATGGAACTAACTATGGCGGTTGTTGTCCTAATATTTGTTTGGCTCTGGTCTAAATTTGTGACGGCAGAAAAGTGAGTTTTGGTGTTTGGACTTCGTAGAATAATTATTTGCATCGCTCTAATAAGAATGAATAGAATAGAATATAAATAAATTTATTCAATGACACAAATATTACAATAGATAATTACATGATACAAATTGAAAGACACATAAAAAAAGACAAAAAAATTGGTAAAAATAATCAAAATCAAAAATGTGTCACCGATTTTCGAGAATTTCGAGAAAGGAAAAGTATCGAATGAGCCTCACATCATTCGATGAACCGAAATCATTGGAGCGAGCATCAAAATACAGTTGATCTCAAAATGAAGTAAGGATAAAGTCGTAAATAAAAGAAAATTGTCCTAGAAACCTTACATAGCACAGACATGACAAGATAATATGAGTTATTATTATTAAGAACCTTTCGTAGGCCTAGGGTGGAGGCGCCTATGTTGGACACGGACCAGTGGCCTTACCATGAGTTTGAAATACTATCCTCGCTATCGAAAACTATCGCTTTGTCTCTTTCATTGTGATGCATTTGAAAGAGACAGAGCAATAGTTTACGTTATGTCAGTTTTCGATGTCAACTCATGGTAGCGCTACTGTTGAGGAGTTCTGCATTTGTTTTTAACGTATCCCACGCTCACCTCGTTTTGGGACATTAGTTCCACTAGGTAACAATAGATGGCGCTGGGTGTCAATAGCATCGCGCCAGTGTTTTTTATAGTGGTCAGTATACATGGTCACCTCAGCCTTATGATAAGCAAAAGGAGAGCCCACGTTGCAGTTACAACGGACGCGATGGCACGGCATCACATCTATTGGCCCTTCTTCACGCTTCGTTTAAAGGATAAATAAATAAATAATAGATAGATATTAGCATACTATATTGCATTTAGAAAATGTACACAGGATGTAACAACAGCAGATAGTTACAATAAGGCGGTCTTAATATTATTTATTATTTTATTTAAATAATTTGGTTTCTTACCTGCTTTTAAGTACAACGCGCTGTGAATTCTTAGGCATGTCTTATTAAGAGTTTAATTTTATTATTATTTAATGTTTTAAATATTAAAATATTAAGTAGAGATACTTTCGTGATGGGCTAATATATTTGTGCAGCAGTCTACCAATACTCGTGTTCATCGAGCCGCAGTCGGCTCGTGACTGAGGTTTGTCTTAAACTTTCCGCGCCTCCCGCTCACCCCATGCACCGCTAATGCCCTTGCCCAAAAGTGGTGGGGCGCGTCTTCGTGAATTGAACTATCTGTACCTTACTCGTGCCACTTCTTACTAAATTGAATTACTTACTTTCATTCAAGAATAAATAGAAAGGTCTATAACGGTTTGATCCCTTACAAAATCCCGAAACTACGACATAATTGTATTAAGGAAAATGAAAAATGTTTAATGCAGGGTGTATCTGTGAACATTTACGTCTTCTATGAAACATTCCGAGCAATATTTTATTCTATGACTTTAGAGACTCGCACAAAAAAAAACTTTGCATAGACTTTGTAAAAAAGCAATTTTTTTTTGGTCAAGATACTTTTTCATTTTGTATGTGGAGTCGTTACAAAACTAACATTTTCAATTTTCTCTAAAAACTTCAAACTACCCAAAACATACTTAATATAAACCTGAAAAAATCTACGAATTTATATGTATGAGGATTACATCCCAAATTAGATGGCAGGTGGACTCAAAGTTGCCGGAATCGAACCCGGGACTCTTGGGAGCTGCCTTTGAATAACGAAGGGTGGGAAGTAGTGCCGATAGTCGACTATCCACAGTCAAGGGATCCTATCGATTGTTGACGTCAAGAATATCGATAATTGTTAAAATTTTCGAAATGCACTATATGAAGAGGAATGGGCAAAAATTGAAAACAAAGTGTGTTTGTTCGCCCTAAACACTTTTACGTAATGAAAAAAATACATACAAATAGCCATGTTACAGTTAAAACTAGTTATTAGATAGGACGCGTTTTTCTAGTAAGAACTAGTTTTTAAATAATGCCTTTGTTAACACTAGAACTCACTGATGTCTGGATCGAATATCAGTTAAAACTAGTTTCTACGAGACAAAACGCGTTTTCCCAAAGCAAAGTATGTATGTAATATGTATTAAAGTATTACATTTGTCATCCTCTATTGCCTGATGTCTGTAACACAAGTGCTTAAGCTACTTAGTACGGAGTCAGGTCAATGTATGAGATGTTGTAGTGAATTTATTTTATACAAGCTTTCGCCCGCGGCTTCGCTCGCGACGCCCACTTCCCTAAAAAGGAGGTTTAGAAAGGGGCAAAAAGTAGCCTATGTTACTATCCATCCCTTCAATTATCTCCACTTAAAAAAAACACGTCAATTCGTCGCTCCGTTTTGCCGTGAAAGAAAGACAATCATACAGACAGACAGACACACTTTCTCATTTATAATATTAGTATGTATTTACACCTACTATAAATAGACCTATCAATAGAGTAGGTAGTATTTTCCGAATAAAAACTATCGATAGTTTTTCACACAGACAGTGTTGCTACACTAGTGCGAAGGGCTCGTATTGAAGGAAGGCCCATTATTTGTACAGGGCGGAAGGGCTGAAGGGATTAGAGAGTGGAAATGAGCTGGCTTGCAGTTTTTGAACGATACTGTTTAGTTTAAGTTGGGTGTGTTTTGGGTTCGGTGTACAGTAGGTACAGGATGTGTCAGCAAAGGGATTGCTACCGGTTAAGATAGACAGGAAATGAATCTATATTAAATAATGAATTTGCAAAAGCAAGTTGATCACTGGTTCACAATTTTATGTAAAAATAATTTTATGGGGTCTTTTTTTATGTGATAGGTGGCAGACGAGGAGACGGATCACCTGATGGTAAGCGATGGCCGCCGCTCAAAGACACCTGCAACACCAGTAGAGTCACAAGTGCGCTGCCAACCTTAACCCCCTTTCCCCCCAATTGGGCCTCCGATGCTCACACTCACTTGACAAAACACAGCGCAGGCGCTGCCACACGCCGGACTTCTAAAGTGTCTATTATTCAATGAAAAAAACTCTGAATCAGATTAATTAGGTACAATTAAAAACATAAATGTGATCATTAGTGATCTAAAATTCGGGGATGTTTTTAGGTGAGACGAGCAGACAGGTCACCTGATGGTAAGCGATGGTGGCTAAAGAAAATATCGTCGTCTTCTTAGATCAGTGTAATGTTCAAAATCTTTAAGCCACACCATTTATTTAATTTTATCTTTAATTTAGCGTTTAGGTGTCTTACCAACATTTCATTAGTGTATATAACTTAGCTTTGGAAACTATTAATTGCTAATGTGTTATCTATTATGAGTTAAATTTATGATGTTGTATATAAGAAGCTGTATGTTTCCTTAAAAATAAATAAATCCTAACTAATATTATAAATGCGAAAGTAACTCTGTCTGTCTGTCTGTTACTCTTTCACGCCAAAACTACTGAACGGATTTAAATGAAATTTGGTACACAGATGATCTAGACCCTGAGAAAGGACATAGGCTACTTTTTATTGCTAAAAAGGGGTTGTAAGGGATTGAAAGGGGGGTAAAAAGTTACTTTTCCACGCAGACGGAGTCGCGGGCGGCTGCTAGTCTATTATAAGTTAAATTTATGATGTATTATATAAGAAGCTGTATGTTTTCTTAAAAAGAAAGAAAGAAATAAATAAAGAAATAAAATACCCAAGATGAAAACTATCAAACATTGTAAATTTCTGGCGCATTACCCATTTCTGCAAAGAAGCTCACAACACAAAAGCCACTCCCGTCATAACTCGCAACATACGCGGCGGAGTAAAAGTACCGCTTCGGCGCTCGCTCTTTCTGCTCCGCTCCGCTCGCGCGCGCTAATCCGCTTGGGGCTTGTGATCGAGTGAGCGGAGTGTGCCCGTCAACGCCGTACGTGACGCATTTTAAAACCTGCGCTTTTAGTGTTGCCAGGCTATTTTTCAACTCCTCATAGATAGATTCTTCTTCTTTGACGGCCTCGATGCGCGGTGGTGTTCGTCCGAAGTGCGAAAGGTCCGGTGTTCGATTCCCGGTCAAGTCAATTTAGGAAACTATATTTTCTAAATTTTGTTGAGTCTAGGTGTTCTGGGTGGACGCCCTCAACTAATTACCGTCACCTGTTACTCATAGTATTAGTGGACCTAGTTTGAAACCAGGTTGATTGATGTGATTGTCTGGCGCATTTATTCTTCATTCCTGAAGTGCCGCTTCATTGCTGAAATTAGCCATCAGCTCTTCAAAAAGTGGCATAGCCATAACAAACCTAAAAAACGGTTGGGCGGATTTAATGCCAGTCCAATTTATTTATTCATTTATTTGGGAACCATACAATTACATGATACTTGCTGTGTTTCGCCGAGTGAGTGAGGGTACCGGAGGCCCACCGGGGGTAGTAGAAGATCCGAACTTAAGTCGACCTTCACCGGGCTGATAATCGAATGAAATATCCTTTATGACAAATTTTATATACTAGAAAATATATTAAAAATAGGTTTGCTAAAAAAATCCTGGACAGACTATTTTTAATTAATTTTTTAAAAATATAATATTTAACTAAATTTTGCAACATTAAGATAATAAGAAAATTTTCATTCTTACTTAAAGTATAAAACGTATAGAATGTGCCGCCATTGGGTTGTCTATTATTTACCTGGACAGAGTACTCGGTTGTCAGGTATAAACAGGTATGTCGATGGCGGTTACCTTCACTTGAAATGATAATAAAAAAAAAATTATACCAATGTAAGCGCTCTTTTAAGAAAAAAAAAAAACTTAAGGTTCCATTGTCATATGTTCCTGAGCCATGACCTTTTTCGTCTTCCAATTATTCGTTTCCCAGCAGCAGTCTTGGTAGCGCACATATGACTCTACTGATGTCCGCTCCTTACTTCTTCCAAATTGGGCCACCGGTACCCTCACTCACTCGGATAAATCCAGCGCAAGGGTTGTTTCACGCTTTCTCTGAGTTCGGTTTTCTGTGAATCCCTAAAATGTAAAATCCTGTTGCTTCGGCGTCCGGGATACACTTAGAACATGTCTCAGGACTTTAATAATAATCTATAGTCACCCTACTGTTATTTGGCTCCCTGAAAAAGTCTAAATAGGAACTAATGCTGTTTCCCTTACAAGTGGTAGTATTTTTGACATTTTCCCATACAAAATGTCAATGTCAACAACGCCGCCCTGTCAATGTCACGCAGAGGTTGTTGCAGAGGTCTTCTGATTGTAGTACTATACTCGCCTTCATCAACACCCTTTATAAGGTTTTCCCCATCACTGGCAACACTCAACAGATTTGTGGTAAGAATCGGTATAGGCTGACAAACTTACCAATTCTCTCCCCATTCGTAAAATACATTCATTTTCAACCTTACTACCCAACATTAAGATAGTTGCCTTAAAATCCATCTTTCAGTTATTTTTGTGATAAATTCATATTCAGTGATCGTATGAGGTATACGCCGAACATTGAAAAACACGCCATTTTATATTTCCAAATAGTACGTAGTCTTCTCGATGCATTAATAATTCACGATACGTACTGTTGAAATTAATGTGTGTACGAGAAAAGCAACGAATCCCAATATTCTTTGTGGCATAATGGTGAAGCTTTTCACAAGCCTTCTCTCGCAACGAAATCATATTTTCATATAATTATATCACTGCAAAATAGTCCGATCCGTTGGTTGATGAACTTTTAGAAAATAACAAACGCTGCTCAAAATCTTATTTTCGAAATTAGGTTCGGTTAGATACCAAGATAAGTTCCCAATGGCTAGGGGCGTTAAGAATCCTGCCAAGGTATTCCTGGCCTGTCGTAAGAGGCGACTAAACTGGATTTCGGAGTACGTGAGCATACCCCCTACTAGGGACTCCGCGAGGGAAAATCCTACTGGGTGTCCGACCGCGATTGCGCTGAGATGGACACCCCGGGGGTTTTGGTTAGGGTTAGAGTCCCACACACCACCTTGTGCCCCACATGTGGCAAGGTGAAGGCCATGATGGTTTCCCCATAAAATACTCTTGATTGCACAATGTAAGATTGCATTGCAGGTGTTTATGGGCGGCGGCAATCGCTTAACATCAAGTGACTCGTGTGCTCGTCTGCCACCTATCACATACAAAAAAGTTCTCCTTCTAACCGAGGCCAGTTGATGCAACCTCTTAATACCTGAATGGAATAAAAATTAAACAATATTCTGTTATAGTATCTGTAGGAGAAGCAAGGAGTTAACAGGGCAATTGTTAGCGTTCCTGGCTGGCTGCCAGCAGGGTGCGTGAGAGCATCTAGATGCCCTCTGCTAAAAGTTTACAAAGGTCCTTTCTAAATCATCGCCTCTATATTTTAATGCATAAAAGCGTTATCTTTAAAACAGAGATCGATCCCTTTACTTTTACTAATATTTTGTACTTACTGTTTCACGTTTTGAGTGCGTTTCAGGCTTCAACAGCCGTGGTCAGAAGCGGGCTGTACCTACTATTTTTTTTTTATTGCTGAAGTAGACAGACGAGCATGCGGCCATCTGATGGTAAATGGTAACCGCCGCTCATAGACAACAACAATGCCGAGGCACAGTCATGCCGCTGCCTACCGTGAAAGAAGTACTCTTTTCAAACCTCGTTTAAAAAAGGACATGTCATAGCGATCAGGGAACACCGCAATTGGAAGATCATTCCACAATTTGCACGTGCACAATTTGCACAACTTGCATTTTTACCGCCTTAACCTTATTTCTTCTCATTTTAAAACTAACATTCATTATTCGTCAAATTCAAGTTTTCTCATAAGCTGTTTTATGCGTAAAGTGCTCTTTTATTTAACAAGCATTCTTCAGCTCCTTCTTGGAGTTATTCAAAGGGGCGCTATGCTTTCCTGGCATTTATGTCGTTACGACGTCAATCTAAACATTGTTAAGTATAGCACTTATTCCGTGGTCCAAGTCTTAAGAGAGCAGCGAGTGTTTGCATAATTAAGAAGTGACGATAACTGTAGGGTGACTGTCATATAATGAGAGTTATTAAAACATGAGCGAGATTTATAAAAACGAGCCTTGATGAGTTTTTTTTCAAACAAGCTTTCTTCTTTTTCTTCTCGTGTCGATGGCATCAAGATATTAAATTATCCCAGCCCAATACTCCGCCACAACGACAGCGCTAGGCCGCAGGAGTTTACCGTATGTGCAACTGTCTGGGCATAAAGGGCATGCCAGGAGATGAGCCATGGTTTGGGACTAGTGGCAACTAGCTTTTATAATCACGTAGTGGCCCGCCCTCACTTCGTTAGAGTAGTTGGAATCGTTTCCAACATAAGTCGCTATAGAAGTTATCCCTTTACAAATAGTATTAATAATGATATGAAGAGCAAACAGCGCCCGCTCTTCGTTTAGACCCCGCCCTTCCCAAAGGACTCACTTAAGTGTGTTTGGCTCTAGTTTTAACTCGGCGCTTGCTACGTAAGGACGCCTATAACTCCTTATGCACGAGCCAAATCAAAACCACTTAGCAACGTATCTTGCTAATTTTCTCGGCAAATTCATTTCAGATTTGTAGTATGTTTAATTATCATAATACATACGTTTGAGCTTCGCTAAATATATTAGCTTGAGTACATATATAAATATGACTGGATCAGTGTTTCGTTAAATCTTATTCGAATGATATTAGATTTGACGGCGTCTTCCTTCGCATTTAAGGTCTAGAAAATAACAGTTACAGTCCCGTACTTATACTGGCTTTTATTGACAAATAAGCAGCTATATCAGTATTTATTGGCAAATAAGTAACTGAACACTGGTTGAGGCAACATGAACTTATTATTAATATTGATAATTATACAGTCATAAGTGCGTTCACAAGAAAGTCGGCTATTAGAGGTGGGTCACTTATTTTGTTGCACAATACATTAAAAGCAAAGGAACGTAAAGATATAGTCGCACTTTCAACTGAACGAACTATTGAACTATCCTGTGTAGAGATTGAACGGTTTATCATTGTTTGTGTATACAGACCTCCTTCTGGTAACTATCATGATTTTGAATCTGCCATGGAAGATGTATTGAGGAAAGTAACTAATTGCAACAAGCAAGTAATTGTATGTGGGGATTTCAATATTAACCTATTAGAAAACAGTCAAAGCTCGGGTATGCTTCTGAATCTATTTAAATCTTTTAATTTGCGCCACCTTTTTGTTGAACCTACACGCGTTACCCCCACTTCAGCTACTTGCATTGATAATATTTTTTGTAACTGTAAGGTAATTGAAAAATCAATAATTAATTTTGTCAATTCTGACCATACGGGACAGATAGCTGTTTTTGAACACCGTCATGCAACTGCTCCCTCCGTTTTTGTCTATAGGCCAATCACCACCAGTCGTGTGGAAAAATTTAAGGGAAATGTTGAACACAAGGTTTCCCTGATGCAAGCTGGTAAGAACAGTAATATTGATGAGCTGTACAATACTTTATTTAATGTCATTCAAAAGGAATTTGAAATAATTTTTACAAAGAAAAAAGTCCAAGTAGATAACACTAAAACTAAATTTAGTGATTGGGCTACCAAAGGCATCTTTAAAAGTAGACGCACTTTATTCAAATTATATGATACTAAAGCAAACACGAATGATCCTCAAATAATTGAATATGTTAGAAACTACTCTAAACTATTTAAAAAAGTATGTGCAATGGCAAAGGCTAATTACTTAAAAGAAAAAATTAGAAATTCTAGTAATAAAATAAAGACCACTTGGAATATGATTAATAAAGAGACTTGTAAAAATACTACTCAAGATCACAAGTACTCTCTAAAAATTGATAATAAACAACTTAATGAGGATGTTGAAGTGGCAAAGGCGTTTGAATCCTTCTTCTCTAATGTACCCCTTATTACTACTAGTCATTTAAATTCTAGCCCTCAGCTTGCTTATTGTCATCTTCGATCGAGTGTAGATGAGTGTTTAACTTCTTTTAGTTTCCACCACATCAACTCGGAAACTATACTTAAAACTTTTAAAGATATAAATATAAAGAAAACAGAAGATTTGTGGGGTATATCAGTAGAAATATTAAGAAATATAATAAACATTATTGCCCCTTATTTAGCTGTTATATTTAATGAATGCGTAGATATCGGTCAATTTCCAAATTTGATGAAATATAGCAAGGTTCTACCACTGTTCAAATCAGGTGATAGAAGTGACCCATCTAATTATAGACCGATATCCATCCTACCAGCCCTTAGTAAAATATTTGAAAAAATTATATTCAATCAATTATTGGGTCATTTTAATCTCAATAAATTATTACATAATAAACAATTTGGATTTACTAAGGGCAGATCTACTACTGATGCAGGAGTTGCACTCATCAAGCACATTTTTGATGCATGGCAAAATAAGCAAGATGCTGTAGGTATATTTTGCGACCTTTCTAAAGCATTTGACTGCGTTAATCACCAAACATTATTAATGAAGCTACAGCATTACGGTCTCACAGACAGCTCTTTGAGCTTAATACGGTCATACCTAAGTGATAGAATTCAAAAAGTCAATGTTAATGGAATTGACTCTTCCGGTGCCCTCTTACACATGGGAGTGCCCCAGGGCTCGATATTAGGGCCCTTACTGTTTATTATAATATGTAAATGACCTTCCTTACCTTACTAAAGACTTGTGTGACATAGTATTATTTGCAGATGATACTTCTTTAATTTTTAAAACTAATAGACAGAAAGATAACTTTGACGATGTAAATAATGCTCTCACCCAAGTGCTAAATTGGTTCACTGTAAACAATTTGCTTCTAAACGCTAAAAAAACTAAATGTGTTAAATTTACATTGCCCAACGTAAGACAGGTCAGCACTAGGATCAATATGAACAATGAAGATGTTGAAGTTATTAATTCTACCGTATTTCTGGGCATTAGGTTAGATTCAAAATTACAATGGGGCCCTCATATTGCAGCTCTGGCTGGAAGACTCAGTTCAGCTGCATATGCAGTCAGAAAAATAAGACAACTGACCGATATTGAAGCAGCAAGACTTGTATATTTCAGTTATTTCCATAGCGTCATGTCTTATGGTCTACTCTTGTGGGGAACTGCGGCTGACATTCAAGCCATATTTGTGCTACAGAAGCGAGCCGTCAGAGCCATATACGGACTTAGACCACGAGACTCGCTTAGAAATTTGTTCAAAGAAATCAACATCTTAACATTAGCATCACAGTATATTTTTGACTGTATAATGTATGTTTATAAAAATCTCAATTTATTACCGAAGAAATCTGATAAGCATAGCCTAAACACCAGAAATAAACACAAACTTGCTGTTCCAAATCTCAGACTTCATAAAATTGGTAATTCATTTGTCGGAATGAGCATTAAAATTTTTAACAAATTACCACAAACCCTTGTTGATTTACCCATATATAAATTTAAATCTAAAGTTAAATCTTATTTGATGGCAAATGCCTATTATACAATTGAAGAATACCTAAATGACAAGAATTTGTGGAAATGATAAACTGTTCACCTACACAGTGTTATGTATTATGAAATTTAAATTTTATTTAATTCTTTAAAAATTTTATGATAACAAATTTGAAAAGATTAAGTTCTACTGAGTTTCTTGCTGATTCTTCTCGGTAGAAATTGACCTTCCGAATCAGCAGTAGATTATAAAATTTGACATTCATAAATGTTCTGTAAAGGACTTAAATTGAATAAAGTGATTTTGATTTGATTTGATTTGATTTGATATCACTTGTTCCGATTGACTGCAATGGCGAAAGTAAGTAATTAATTGTGGGAGAACCATGCTTCGGCATGAATGGGCCGGCTCGACCGGAGTGATACCACTGCCTCACAGAAAACCGGCGTGAAGCAGCCCCTGTGCTGTGTTTCGCCGAGTGAGTGAGGGTACCGGAGGCCCACTCGGGGGGGAAGGGAATAAAAGGTTGGCAGCGCACTTGTGACTCCACTGGTGTTGCAGGTGTCCATGGGCGGCGGCGATTGCTTACCATCAGGTGATCCGCCTGCTCGCCAAAAAAAGTAATGACCCTTTTATACTCCTACATTTACACATTACATTCGTGTGATGAAGCTTATGTTTTTCAGCGTTACATTAGATATGTATCTCTGAACGTCATAAGACCCAAAAGCTTTTTAAAAGGCATACAATCAAAATTGATTTTTCCATTGTGTACCGCCGCCTATAGACACCCTTGGGCGGTAGCAATCATTTACCATCAGCATGACTGTCACCTATCACAAAAAAATCGAAACTTGTTACTTACAGCTAAAAAAAATACCTAGTTATTTCTCGACTGCTTCATAACATTGAATCGCAACTTCACAGCCTAGCAACTAGTTATAAATAAATCCCCTCTGCTACTAACGCACGTAGGGTTGCCAGGTGTTAGAAACGAAAAGCCGGACATCCGACCACTTTTGCTAAAAAGCCCGGACAGCTTGACCCAGCGTCTACTACGGGGGTGGTTGGCTAGTTGGCTGCTACGCTTTGAAAAGGAAGGAAGCCCCCCCTTCCCCTCCATGAGGAGGAGGGGTTCCCCAGGGGCTTGTGCGTGGATCTACTTTGGGGGGAGGGGGGGAGCTTGTTGAAGCGTCTACTACGGGGGGCCGGGAGTCCCCAGGCAGCTTGTCAAAGCGTCTACGCCGAACGGTTGGCTTGTTGTAGCGTCTACGGTGGTGGATCCCTGACGATTTGCCACATTCACGACGACATCATTGTCTCCCAGAGGCTTGTAGTCACCTGCACAATCCGGACATCTAGGATACTGGCTTATTCATCCGGACACGCAAACAAAAAACCTATTGATGTTTTGAGCAAATAATGATTTCTGATTTCTAACCCGGACACGCAAACAAAAAACCTACCCCTGTCCGGTTATCCGGACGCCCGACAACCCTAAACACACAGGATCACCAGTATTACGTAGTTTTACGACAGACAGAGACAAAGGGTCGGCATTAGCCGGCCGTAAAGTAAAAAACTCATTCCTTACATGGCGTAAACACAGTAGTTACTAGTTGAAAGAAATACTCGTAAACGTTAACAAGTCAAGTGAGGGCGTGAGGCATGGGCGGTAGCGTTTTTCGTGTCCGTTACGTTTTGTGATAGCAAATGGTAGTGCCGGATTTGTATGGAACATGGTTGCCTGCCTCTTTTTATTAAAAGCTTTTATATAACTTACTTATTTATTTAACGTCGTAAGGCCCATGAGCCTTTTAAAAGGCATAAAACAATTGATTTTCCATTGTGTCTGCTGTCTGGGTGTTACGACGTTAAATGATACACCAACTTGCAATGTACCTATGTATGTATGAATGTTTGTTTGTATGTATGTTCGGGTGGAACCTTGCAACCCAATTTTGAAGCAGATATTTTTTACTTATTGAGCTGAAATTTTGTGTGTTTAACATTCAAGTTTGGATGACAATACATGAAAGGTTATGTAACATCATTCTAGGTCAAGTATGGCGGATCCAAGATGGTGGACCTAGTTACATTTAGTGCATTTCTACTTAAGGGTAACAAAGAACTTGTTGAGAGTGATATCGATAAAAATAATTAGTGATATCGATAAGATATAAATTCATTATGGCAGACACTGATTTAATGATTTAATATAGCCAGCGAAAACAAGTAAAAATAAAATATTTTTAATAAAGTATTTTATTTAGAAGAAAGTAATAAAATTGTCCTCATTACACACACTATGATTATAAAATCATGTCGCGCGATTTATGTAAATAAACTTATGCATGCTAATTTAGCGGTTTATTCACATGCGATAGCCCCCATTAAAATTTGTGCTAGTAGGTGTCGGTTCAACGCAAAATTCGTCCTCTGCTTGTGTATACTTTTACCGACTCTCTATCACAGACCCCACCACTCTCCCCTTTCTTAACTTGCGAAACCGGTCAAAAACTCGCCCCTTCGCAATCAATGACAGTCACTTATTGAATTTTGTTGTGCTCGGAAAGTTTCAATAATTCCTTAGATCGGTGGGAAACTTTATCAATTTCCCGAAACGTACCTATCTTGATAGAGCATTCAGTAGGGGTCGACTTGGCCCGGACCAAGTTGTCTGATAACGGTTTTCGGCGGCCATCATTGATGCCAGATTGGGAGGATTCCTACCAAATATGGGAGTTTTTTTATGTGATAGGTAGCAGACGAGTAGTCGGATCACCTGATGGTAAACAACACCAGCGGAACCACCCTTAACCACCTTTCCCTTAATTGAACTTACAGTACCCTCACTCACTCGACGAAACACAGTACAGGCGCTGCTTTATGCCGGACTTCTGTGAGGCCGTGGTAACACTCCGGTGGAGCCGGACCATTCATGCCGAAGCTTGGCTCTTCCACAGTCATAAGATAGATGAGTCTCAACTACGTCAGAGTCAGTATAGTCAGAGTATCGGATTTAAATCCCTTCAAAATCGTAATCTTATCGGATGTAAACCCCTTCAAAATCGGAATGTTAGGAATATTTCTAAGAACATGTGGGGAGAACAGGAGACCGTTACCTGGCAACACTAGCGGCTGTTAACGCAATCACAAAGGTTGTTATTGTCATCAACGTATTTTATAGGTAGGATTTTGTTTAATAAGTTTTTGCAGACACTTTGGGCTTCCTTCGTACAAGGGTTCTCGCTTTCTTTGGTCATGTTTCGTCGGAATGTGTCCGCCCATTATTGTTTAATGACTTTTACTGTGCTATATTTGTTCTGGCTTTTGTTGTCTTAGCTATTTGCTTTCGTATCAAGCTTTGTACTGCATCTCAGTCACCGAAATTTAGTGTGTTACCAGATCGAAGGCGAGCGATGGTAGAATCGAAAAGTCGATATCGATCGATAATGATTATAAATAAATTGAATATAAATATAAATAAATATAAATTGAGACAACATCACATACATTGTCCTGGCCCCAAACTAAGGTTTTCCCTTGTGCTATGGAAACCAGAAAACAACGAAGGTACTACAAACACCCAGACCCAACACAAATATCTGTTTCATCAACAAACATTTGTGTTGGTGCGGGAATCGAACCCGCGACCCTTACGTCTCAACCGGCGCTCAAACCATTGCGCTAAATGGGTCGTCATTATCAAACCTGTCAATCGATAAGTCCCATGGTATGTCACACAATACCTTTGGACAATTTAAATCGATTTACCAATATATCATACTTTTTTTGTATGGTTTTCATTCGCCATCCACTATTCTTTCAACAAAATTTTATTTTTAGTCTAAATTTAACTTTCATAAATGCTGTATTTACCTATAATAGGCATATCTTTAAGTTAAGGCACCCTTATACTGATTTTGTATGATTGTAAATTGATATGTTGTTGGTGAATCTTTATCAATAAATAAATAAATAAAATTTGGGGCCTTTTCGTTAACAGCCACAACCACTCTACCAAGAGAGCCTGTCCAAGAAGATGCTAATTTGAGTTAACTAGAAACAGTACATCTAAAATAGGTTCATTAGGTACCTACAATAAGAATTAGGATCACAGGCTAATCAATCCAGTTGCTAGGCTCAGATTACAGCCAAGGGATTTATAATTGGATTAAATATGTCTGTTATTTAGCACTGTTTCTCAAACCTCTCTTAAAATTAACTAACTTGTATTAACTCTCTTAATTTAACTGTGGGAGAGCCACGCTTCGGCATGAATGGGCCGGCTCGACCGGAGTGATACCACTGCCTCACAGAAAATCGGCGTGAAGCAATGCCCCTGTGCTGTGTTTCGCCGAGTGAGTGAGGGTACCGGAAGCCCACCCGGGGGGGAAGGGGATAAAAGGTGGCAGCGCACTTTTAACTCCACTGGTGTTGCAAGTGTCCATGAGCGGCGGCAATTGCTTACCATCAGGTGATCCGCCTGCTCGTCTGCTACCTATACCATAAAAAAAAATATGACATACGGCTTGTACGTACCTACAGCTACACATCAAAGTATACAAAACTGTCAAATTTCTTAAATCTACTCTCATCTTACTGCCTTAGAAATTAGGTTGAATATCAATTGAGGAAATTTGACAGTTTGTGGTGTAACCACCTCTGACGTGTGGCTGACTGGACAGCGATGTTAGCCCAATGGATAAGAACGTTTTTTTCTAATGGGGGTTTATTGTGGTTTGAATCGGAGAATGCAACTGTCTGAATTTTAATAATTTATAAATTAAATGCAGCTACAGAATGGAGCTTGTTGCCGAAGTTTGTGTTCCCTGATCATTGCAATCAGGTTATCTTTAAGGCAAGAGTGAACAGGCATCTTCTAGGTAAACGCGTACCATTCTAGACCCTATCGACGCTTTCCGTCAGTTGCGCTGTGCAAGTATGAACCATCTCTGTCTCAACATTTTTATGTGTGAAAGGTGGCAGACGAACATGCTCACCTGATGGTAAACTATTACCACCGCCCATAGACACTAGCAACATCAATCGAGTCAGTCACGAGTGCGCTACCAACCTTTAAGCCCTTTTCCTTCGGATTAGGCCTTCGGTATTCTGGCTCACTCATCGATACACAGCGCAGGCGCTGTTCCAAGCTGGTTTTCTATGAGAATAGTATCATTCCGATTGATCCAGCCCATTCATGACGACAAGCAAAATTCTAAAAAAAATATATCTAACTCCCTTGTTGCAAACGTGGTCTCAAGGTACACTTGGTTGAAAAATGATGCTGTCTCTTTCATAAAAGTCACAAATGAAAGTGACAGCATCAGTTTTAAACCTTGCCTAACTTTGGTCTGCGTTTTTTAAAAAGGGGTTTATCTTTATCTGTATCTAAATCTTCTTATCTGTATCTCTATCTTTAAACTTTACCTTTATTCTAAAAGAGAAAACTTTGAGAAACACTTGACTAGAACAGTATTTGTGCCTCATTAGGCACAGATACTTCATTAAGCTCGTGGGCGTATAAGGTTCTTAGAAACATCGATATTGTAGCAGATATTATCTAATGTTGTCCTTGATAATGTCTCCCAGGGCGTCTCTTATTGCTTGAGATGAGATTAGTTCTATAACTTAAAATGTATCATGTTTAATAGCGCGCTATAAAAATAATATATCTAAATCTATCTTCTTCTATACTATTTATAAAGAGGAAAAATCCATAGGAAACGACAATGGTTATAACTAAACCGAATATGGAACCGAAACCACAAAATAATTACACACAGAAAGTAGGCTGCCCACTAAGAGCTGTATGATGTGGGACAGTAAGTAGGCTGATACTTTACTTTATATTAGACTAGCGGCCGTAAAAGTAACTTTTTACTCCACTTTTAACCCCTTACAACCCCTTTTTCGCAATAAAAAGTAGCCTATGTCCTTTCTCAGTGTCTGGACCTGTCTCAGGATCTGTATACCAAATTTCATTTAAATCCGTTCAGTAGTTTTGGCGTGAAAGAGTAACAGACAGACAGAGTTACTTTCGCTTTTATAATATTAGTATGGATGGCGTAGAACAGAAAAAATATTGACAGTAATTATGTCAAAGGTCATCAACCAAAAGAGTCCAAAAAACTGCGCAAAAAGGACAATAAATCTTTTTTTTTTATCTTCAGCAATCGGGAAAACACTTGAGCACCTCTTAATAAGTAAACACTTACGTGGAGCCGGTAACAATGCAGGAACCAGTGAAAAGTTGCCGGAAAACGGGGGAGAGCGATCAAACGATCAATTTAATAGCAATAAGTCGACGCTGACGAAGCGCTTTCACACTTTCCGGGCCTTGGGTTTTAGAGGTCACGACACGACTATTAACAAAAAAAAAATAAAAAAAAAAACAGTGCAAGGTTTGCCTTATGTATGTATGTATCAGCCTATATACTGTCCCACTGCAGGGCAAAGGCCTCCATCATAGAAATCAAGTTATCGCTACTATGATGGGATTAGGCTTAATCACCACGCTTGCCTAATGCGGATTGGTGATCACAAACCCGAGCTATGTTCGAAAAACTTCGAAACATACTTTTTTGCTCGACCCGGGAATCGAACCCGGGACCCCGAGATCACGGCCCGGTACTTAAACCACTAGACCAACAGGGCGTAAGGTTTGCCTTACTTTATTTCTATGATGACTTGATATCGCTAATATGCTGGGATTAGGCTTAATCACCACGCTTGCCAAATGCGACTTGGTGATCTAGGAGCACCAATGGTTAAATATCGACAAAAAAGGTAATCGTATATTCCTATTTTTCGTTTAACTATATTGTTTGTGTTGCATGTCTGTCTTTTAGAATGTAGCTATATGGTTTTCGATGCAAAGGCGAAACCAAAGGTTCAGCCTTAACCAGCGCTGCAGC
The DNA here is from genome assembly GCA_014851415.1 of Cnaphalocrocis medinalis. Taxonomy (NCBI): domain Eukaryota; kingdom Metazoa; phylum Arthropoda; class Insecta; order Lepidoptera; family Crambidae; genus Cnaphalocrocis; species Cnaphalocrocis medinalis. The sequence goes on along the minus strand of CM026290.1, from coordinate 10,938,050 downwards.
GGCTTCTTCTTCTTCTCTTCTTGATGGTCGCAACATCATGCAACGTGGGTTCTCCTTTTGCTTATCATCAGTAGGCCTAACATGCGCACCGCGACAAAGGAGGAGGGGATCTCTGGGCCCAAAGTTATCAAGATGAAAAGCATCCTCAAAAATCGGTTATATTTTTGTAAAGAAACCCACAAAATACTAGACCATTTTACAATCCAGAATATTATAAAACTTAAAAACATCGTATTAAACTAACTATCGATATAAAGCGAATTTGATGACAACACAATAATCGTTAAAATGTATGAAAATCGTGTAAGAAATTGATAATCGATATTGTACCTAATCTATGAAGTACTCGGACTAATTAGAACTCTTCCGAGTTGAAGTATTTTTCTTTTTCATAAAGAAAAATTGATTTGACAAGTGTCAATAAAACGTTTGTCAAGAAAAGATGAATTTCATGTTTTCAGCGATATAATGTTATTAATTTCAAAGTTATGGATGGCTTTTTATCACGGAGATAAATTATACAATTGGATATAATTTTGGGCTATGTGTCCCGTATAAGTACCTATACTTATCTATTATAGGTAAGTACCTTCTTAACCTCACTTTTACTATTAATTCAAAAATCTCGATTCATTGCCTAGTTTTCCTAAAATGTTTGTGGCGAATTGTTATTATGAATCTTTCATAATAAGGCATCTTTGATTTGTATAACACTTGAGCCCACAAATATATTAAACCGGTTTCGGTTTCCATTGTCAACTCTCGTTCCTTCTATCCCACTCATCGCTCAGTCAGGTGAGCGAGAAGTAACTTGCGCCGACAAAATACCTACGAGTGTCGACAAATTATCTCGCGGCGCGCATGTTAGCCCTGCAGGCTGAAATGAGGTACAATAAATTGTGTCCCATAAAACGTTTTTATCATCTTACTAACAGTCCACCCTCACTTTGTATCGGGACCCAGTTACTTCCTGTAGTAGTTCCAAAGTGTACCCAATAGATGGCGTTGGGTGTTGATTGCATCGCACTAGGGTTTCGTGTCTTTGGTTTACATAATAGTTTACTTATATATAATATCTTTGAAAATTACTACTTTATAAAAAGTATAGAAGGTAGATTGCGGGGTGTAAAGGCTCTCGGTCAGTCGTAACACGAGTCAGCGTTTCTTTAACAAGAACCTGTTTATTTTCGCCGCCTTTACACGTCGTACTACACTAGCATACTATGCTAAAATACTTTTTTATTCTTACAAAATATTTCTAAGAGCAAAAACTTTCTTATATAAGTTTTCTTGAAAAGATTTTAAATAATGTAATAATCAGACGAGGACACGGATCACTTGACGGTAAGCGACTGCCGCCATCCATAGATCAGTAGAGTCACAAATGTGCTGCCAACTCTTTATACCCCCTTTCCCCCAACGCATTGTTCTGTGAGGCCGAGCCGGCCCCATTTGTGCCGAAAAGTGGCTCTCCCATGTTTAAAACCCAAGGTATTTACATCAACACAAATACATATATCTACTTACATTTATCTTCCTAATGTGTGGCTCTCTGTACATATTGTTGTCACTAGATAGTTACATAGTTTTTCATTGCGGGACTAGAGAAGCTAAAAATCGCGACGCCATGTTGCATTAGCATCGCTAATGTATGCGCGGGCGCTGGCTGACACTTCAGACCGAACCCGAAGGGTTATTAGTGGGTATTTTTATGTCATTTTTAGTAGAAGTTGGTAAATTTTAGAATAATTAGGCTGTTAATGGGTGATTCTTCACGAGATGTAACTTTCATGGCAGTTTTTAAGTCCGTGTACGTCTGAAATTTAGAAATATTATGATATTAACAAAAGAGTATTTCTATATCTACTATCGGTAGATTTTAACGTTCCGATATAAATTAAAATAAAAGCTGCCACGAAAGTTACATCTCGTGGAGAATCACCCTAATCATACTCGTATTCGTGTAGGCTTCTTAGCAAACACAATAATACACAACTCTCATATGACTCGTTGGATCGTCTACATCAGAAAATCTACGCATTCGACCGCAGTACAGTGTACTTGCAACGGCAACGCACAAAGTCGACAAAAGTGGACAGACATCGCGACGTGCGGCTCCTATGGTAGCCAGCGGTGACCTTCAATAGCCACGACCACTCTGCCAAGAGTTCCCAACTAGGAAAAAGGTCATCAGCCTATATACTTTCCTACTGAGGGCCAAAGGCCTCCATAATAGAAAAAATCAAGCCATCAGTACTACCTTCATGGGATTAGGTGATTAGGTGATCACAAACTTGAGTTCTGTTCGAACAATTTGAAACACACTTTTGCTCGACCCCGAGATACAGGCACCAACCAATACGGCCCGATAACTTAAACCATTAGACTATCATCAGCAACCCACGTTCGTCCACTGCTGGACATAGGTCTCCCCTAATGCACGCCACCGCTCCCGATTTTCGGCCACTCTCATCCAGCCCACTCCAGCCAGCCTTCGAATGTCGTCATCCCATCTTGTAGCAGGGCGTCCAACACTACATTTGCCGAGTCGCGGTCTCCACTCAAGGACCTTATGGCTCCAACGGTTGTCAGTTCTGCGGGTAATGTGACCAGCCCACTGCCACTTCAGTTTGCTAATTCGGTGGGCTATGTCGGTGACTTTGGTTCTCTGTCGGATTACATCATTTCTGATGCGGTCCTTCAGAGATACTCCCAGCATAGCCCTTTCCATAGCTCTTTGAGCGACTTTGAACCGCTGGATTAGTCCAGCCGTGAGTGTCCACGTCTCGGCACCGTAAGTCATGACCGGAAGGACGCACTGGTCGAAGACTTTCGACTTAAGTCTTTGAGGGATGGGTGACGAGAATACTTGACGAAGCCTACCAAATGCTGCCCAGCCTAGCTGAATTCTTCTATTGGCTTCCCTCTCGAAGTTGTTTTTGCCTAATTGACTGAATTAGACTATCGGGGCGTTCAAATTTAAAAACATAATATCCCGAATTCCCGACGACACACGACTTCACGGCTACTTTCTCAAATGCCTCCTAGAAGCTGGAGTCAAGATGAATTCGTTATAAGCCTTCCGCACCGCGTCCCATAAAACTCCCGGCTAAAGTGAAACTTGTTTTTATTAATGAAGTATTTCAGCTAAATTAATTTCCCGGGCAGGGCAGTTAAAAGTTTACAGCTTGCCCGCTGCGCGCTTCTGTCGGGGGGTGGGGGCGATGTTTTAAAATGGGAGACGAGAAATTCAACCAACGACAACTATTATTTTTTTATCATCACTAATGCCTCGTTGGTCTATTGCTATAAGTAACGGGCCATGATCTTGGGATCTTGGGTAGAACAAAAAGTATGTTTCGAATATTTCGGACAGAGCTCGGGTTTGTGATCACCAATCTGCATGAGGCAAGCGAGGTGATTAAGCCTCATCCTATCATAGTAACACTGATTTGACTTCTATGATGGCCTTTGCCCCGCAGTAGGACAGTATATAAGCTGATACGTAGGTACTGTCATCACTAGTCATCTATCCCTAGATTACACAATCCTATCCTGAAAGCGTTTGAAGAAGGGATCCCAGCAGCGCTATCCTTAGAAGTTTTTTTTTATGTTATAGGTGGCAAACCAGCAGAAGGATCATACCTGGTGGTAAGCGATGGCTGCCACCCATAAACCCCTGCAAGACCAGCAGAGTCACAAGTTAAAGTAAAGTTTTCTTGATATTTTGACTTTCAAATATGCCGCCTATGTCTAAAAGAAAAAAAAAGTTTTCCTAGGGTCCCTTAAGAACCTTAAACACCTAAATGGCTTGAGCCCCGTGCCCTACAATGCAAGGCAATAAAATCAGCGAGAGTCATTAGGGGCCGCTATCATTAGGGGTAAGCCCCCATAAAGTATGGGACGATAAAAAATCATTTAATACCTTTTATTGATAGTTTAACGAACCGGAGCGCTTGTGGACTTCTGGCCGCTTTGCTGGGACGCGTTTTCATTGTACTCCTTATTTATTACTAGTGGCCTGCCGTCACTTCGTTGCAAGACTCAATTTTGATACTAGTTTCAAATCATTGTAATAGGACACCGCGGAAAGATTTCTGGTTTACGATTTCCTGTAAACTTTGATACGATTAACCTCTTTATAAGTGTAAGTATAGTAAGTAGGAATTCAGAAGACCGGCATAAAGCAGCGCCTGTGCTGTGTTTTATTCAGTGAGTGAGGCTACCGGAGGCCCAATTGGAGGAAAGGGGGTTAAAGGTCGGCGTCGCACTTGTGACTCTACTGGTGTTGCAGTTACCATCACGTGTATTAAAGTACATAAGCGAATTCCAAATTTCAAAAAAACTAAGCCAATGGTTATTATCTAAAAATACTTTTTATATGTAGCTTTTAAGATTTTTGAAATTTCCATGATAATTTTAATTAACTAAATAGTGGACATCATATAAGCACATCCTTTGTAGACGCCTATTTTATTCAAATAATTACTTTAACTTTGAAGCATCTGCTCGTCTGCCACCAATCACAAAAAAAAATCTCACAATATCTCACACATTGACGAAACTCTGTAGTAAATAGCTTAAGCACTTGTATTACAGATATCAGACAAAAAGAGGTATCACAAATACAATACTTAAGTAATATCAATTAGTTCATCACACTTCAAACTTTCGGATCTCGGAAGACAACGGACCCTCGCCCCCTAAAGTCAGGGCTCTGCATAATATTAGCGAGTGCGGACGCAGTAATGATCCAGGATCAGCTGCGAATCTCGCGCCGCTCAATCCGCTGATTGATTTTCATTATTCCTCTTATACGTTGGTTGGCTGGAAAAATCAGGCTGCAAGGCCAGAATGGCGTCAACACCTCAAAAATAGTATCAAGACATGACAAAGACATACTTACTACGCTGGCTTAACGACCCGAGGTGGATCTTGGCCTCCGACACGAGAATTCGCCAATCCACTCTATTCTCAGCCAGCTCTTGCCAATCCGGCCTTTGAAGGACCAAGGAAGACCAAGATCCTTTTTGACCCGGTCCATCCAGCGACAAAGACTGGCTGGAACATATTAAACGGAAAAAGCTACGTCGTGTAGTGTCTGTCTCCCACAGCGGATTCAGGGTGGACTTGCGATTGATGCAACCAACCTATGGCCATCTTCGTCGATTTGAAGTCCCACCAGCCTATTAGCACTGAAATGTTTATCTTCAAAGACAAATAATATAATATAATATTTTCACTACATCACATACAAATTAATAATATATTCTAATTATAATATGTAATATATTCTAATTATAGCTTCTGTAGACGACCACAAGGCTTATACATATACAAGGGTTAAAGCTTTGTGGTCAAGGGTTTATCTGTGAAAAAAATTGTTCTATCTAAAATTCACATTTAAAAAATCAACTTCCCATACAAAGTCAATCACATGTTTTTTTCATTTTGGGAGTCGAAAGATTTTTCGACCAATTTTCAAAAATCCTTGAACGGATCTAGCGGATTTTTAACACTCGATAGCCATTGGCGCGTATATCATCCCTCACGACATCATCATCACCCTTTTTGGGTCTACCACTTCTACCGCTCGTTCGTTCTAAAAACCCTGTCATATCCCATTTAAAAAGCCGATGCATTTGCAAGATAAATGGCTGCCAAACGAACCGCTCTGCATAATTGCAAGTACCCTCATTACCATTAATTAACCAGATATCGCAAAACAAAGCGAGTTATTTTAATTTCGATACCTTTACGATATGACGGGGGTTAAAAAACCGGACAAGCGTGAATTAAGTTGTGTGAAGGGGATTTCCGTGGCTTTTGGAGGCATGAATTATTTAATAATGAAACTATAATGACACGAGACACTGTATTTTATACGGAAATTAAATCGTTCAAAGGACAATGTTATCATTCAACTCCGGGGAAGTGTTTTTATTACAAATCCAACTACTTAGCTGTTGCCCGCGACTTTATCCGCGTCAAATAGTTACTTTAGGCAGCAATCCTTTCTCAAAATTTACTTTGATGATCTCTATACTCTTCATTAATAAATAATAATAATAGATTTACACATCACCTCATATTGACCTGACTCCGTACTAAATAGTTTAAGCAATTGTGTTACAGATATCAGACGACAGAGGAAACACAAATTTAATATAATACTTAAATACATATTACACCCAGACACTGAACAAACACAAATGTTTGTCCAGGATGGGGAATCCAAGACCTTTGACGCTTTGGTGAAAAGGGTGTTTTGGAAAAAATAGAATGAATTTTGGCTTTGGCATATCAGCTGTTTATTGGCACCAAACCCAGAAACCCAGCAAAACCTACAGTCCATCATCTATATCTTTGTTGACAGAACCCTAAACCAATCGGGCCATTCTTGTACGGAACCTAAAAAAGCAATTGCGCTATCCATAAATCAAGGCTATAATTGTTGCGCCAAAACGAGGCGCGTCCTGCGCGCGGCCATACTTCGCGGAACGTCGGGATCTCGCTTTTTGTTGTGGGACTGCGAATTTTGTAGGCCCGGGGACAGACAACTGTAGGGCTGTCTCATAGAACGAAAAAAGGTTTAAAGATTCTTTATTTCTCAATAAAAACATATTGTCACTTACTTGAGAACATAAAAATACAGTAAAGTAAATAGTAATTTTACAATCGTTCGCGCCGATTAATCTACACTAATATAATAATCTATACTAATATAATAAAGCTGAAGAGTTTGTTTGTTTGTTTGTTTGTTTGAACGCGCTAATCTCCGAAACTACTGGTGCGATTTGAATAATTTTTTTTTTGTTGGATAGTCCATTTATCGAGGAAGGCTATAGGCTAAATAACATTACGCTATGACCAATAGGAGCAAAGACAGAGCGGTTAAATGTGTAAAAAACGGGGAAAATTATTCATTTTTGAAGGCTTTCTTTGCGTGCGCTGCGAAAACGGTTCAAGATACACAAAAAATATGTATGAAAGAATTATTCCTCTATACATGATCTAAAAAAAGTCCCGCGACGGCATATGTCTATCTTTTAAGGTTTAGTCACAATGACCGTTTTTATGGTACCAAATTTGGTCGAAATAATTTGTTTAAGTTGTATCAACATAATAATATTAAGGGGGTTGTAAGGGGTTAAAAGGGGGGTAAAAAGTTACTTTTCCACGCGGACGAAGTCGCGGGCGGCCGCTAGTAAAAGATACTTATCTAGGTTATTGTTCCAATGCACACAATGTACAATACGAAATATATAGTCCGAGGCAAGAAAGTGTAGTTATGACCTTGAGTGCGCAGAAACTAATTGAACGATGATGTACTTGCCTCGCTTGTCTCAGTCTGTGCCACAGTCTTCGTCATTAGTTAGCCCACCAACCATAAAATTAATAGATAGATAGTAACTCCTTATGGCACAAAATATTGCAGAACTTAATGGTATGGTCATTAATTCAATAATGAACACTTGTATTTGTCCATTGTCTACATTATTATATAACTGGTTCCACTGAAAATCAGCGTTGGCGGCTCTATACGTAACTGTCAGTAGGTACTAGTAACAGTTACAAGTGTAAAATAATTTTATGCCATGTTTTCAACGTGTAACTTGTTTTATGTAGGTAACTGTTTTATGTGCCCAAACAAATAAACTCAGCGTGTAATTCCCAGTGGCGTCCAAAGCCGTTGCTTTGGATTTTAGGTTTGGACCATTATTCAGGTTTGGGAAGTCTGTTTATTGCATTAAAGTAGCTGTCGGTGTCGTCTGATGTTCGCAACTTTCAAGCAAAGCACCCAGACAAAAAAGATGAATGCAATTTGATTTATTTATCTGTCTATAATTATAGTTTTTGTATAACCCTCATATTATCTCTTTAAAAATGTGTTCATGTAGGAAACATTTAAATTCATTCGATTAACTTATTTTTAAATAACATGTCGGTCGAAGCACGGTCCACTCCCCAAGCCTATAAGGCATGTCCCACGGATTCCGTCCGGGCGCTTCCGTCGATTACGAGCGATTACATTAAAAAATAGCGCAATTAGCCGCTCGTCCAGCTTCAGGTGTCCGATACCCAGAATGTCACTGACATTACCTTTGCAATGATTTATTTGTAACCCTCAAACTTTTACATCAAGGTTGTTTGTAGGACTACCATCAGAAGGTCTGTCAATGACATTGACAGGGAAGTGTTGTACAACATTTTTGTCTATGGGAAAATGTTGTACAACACTTTCCCGTCCCTTGTAAGGGAAACAGCATTAGTTCCAAATTTTGCCGGAGGGCGACTATAGCTAGTTAATTCTAAGTCTTTTGGCATAGGTAGCGTAGCTCTAGGTCTATGGACCGTACTCGTAAACTTTTGTGATTTGATTCTGTAGACAAAAGTACTCGTAAAAAACCGTGGAAGAGCCACGCTTTGGCATGAATAAGCTAGCTTGACTGGTGTTACGTCTTATAGAAAAGCGTTCAGTTTTAATAGCTCGAACTTATCAAAATCTGGATCCCTCATCACGGCTTTAAATTAACAATCTAATATCTTACGACAAAAGAAGCCCACACTTCGATCTTACCTCTTTAAAATCACACAGAAGTGGTTGAGATCACAATATATAACAGGTAACATCTTCTCAATGTCCATTGCTGTAACTGCATACAATTCCTTATCGTGAATATTTATTTATTAATTACCTATTTAAAAATCTACTCGTGCCAGTACTTGCGCTACATGAGCTAAGACATACAATGTCAGCAGTTTGGTTCATGCACTGATAGTTAAAAATTTACGCGCGCCATTTTGTAAATAACTCAAAATGGCCGCCCACTCGATCGCAGTAAAGTTAGTTTTATCGAGACTGGCTGGCATTACTGAGGCCGTTAAATTTTAAACATTCTGAGCCCTGTGAGTTATTTTAATTATTCATAAAAAGATAAGAACGTTATTGTACGGAAAAACTTTAAAAGAGAGTTTTGATTTCAGGTCTACAGAGACAGTACGTTGATTGGATGGATAACGCATTTGGTAGTGACCCTGCCTCATACGCCAAAGGTTGTGGTTTCGATCTCCACCCTGGACAAATATTCGTGTGATGAGCACTTGTGTTTGTTCAGTGTCTGGGTGTTACATATGTACTTATGTCTCGCAGGAGCTGGATGCTGGTGGGCAAAGTTCGATAAGACGCTATGGCTTCTGAACTCAACCACAATTGGGGAGAAAGGGGGTTACATGTTGACAGCGCACAAGTGACTGTGCTGGTATTGCGGATGTCTATGGGTGTCATTCAAAATCATTTTGTTTTAATGTAATAGGTAGCAGACGAGCAGGCGGATCACCTGATGGTAAGGAATTGCCGCCGCTCATGGACACTTGCAACACCAGTAGAGTTACAAGTGCGCTGCCAACCTTTTATCCCCTTCCCCCCCCGGGTGGGCCTCGGGTACCCTCACTCACTCGGCGAAACACAGCATAGAGCCGGCCCATTCATGCCAAAGCGTGGCTCTCCTACAGTTAAAATGGTACGGGACCTTTCGTTCGTGAGTCCGACTCGAACTTGGCCGCTTTTCATATCGCTATTCATTCCGTCATCTGCCTACCTCATACACAGCCCCTACTTATTCGAGATATACAAGCAGTAAAATATCAAATATCACGTGTGCATTCTCGCCCTTACGATTGGCGCACGGTAGTATCACGCGCCAAGTTATGAAGGTATTAGCAGCCTATGTTCCGCTGTTTTTATGGTCTCTTAACCTGAGCTAGTGTTAGCGTCTGCAATTGTACCGACAGCAGAGAAATAAGATTTTTTCTTTTTTTGGTGAAAAAAAATTAAGTACGTTTTGACCAGTAATAGGATTAGGCAGTGCATTGAAGGTCAACAACGTCAAACATTACTTTAGCGGAATTTAAACATTTTCTTTGTTTTTTTGTTGTATTAGAAATTAAAAAATAAAACAATGTCACCTATCATCGATAAACTGAAAGTGAATGTCCTGGTATGGACACCATGTAACTAAAAGAGAGATGGGTATAAATGTAAATGGGTGGAGGAACAGAGATGAATGGATTGTTTGAAGATTGACATGACTGAAAAGGGGGTGGATGATATGACGATGAATGGCAGAGACATGAGCGGGGATGTGTCAGTTAAGAACCAATAGTAGCGCATAGTTTAGTTAGCTTCACTCAGAGAAGAGCAGGAACTCTGCGTAAAAGGGCTGACTGGAGCTGGATGCGAGTAGCCGAAGTTGGATCAAAGTGGCGAGAATTTAAAAAGGCCTACCTCCAGCAGTGGACTGCAACGGGCTGATGATGATGATGATGATAATAACTCAGAGAAGTGGCACTATCAGCTCTTAATAAACGCATCTGTCGCAACGCATTTTAGCACATTTCTGTCGGAAACGCAGCTTTACTTTAACGGTCATATCACATGAAAAAATAAAATTAAAAAAAAAGTCTTAGTATATATATTTTTCTATCCGTACATAGTAACATCGTGCGGGAAAAATGAATATTGTTTGTAGCATGTGTGGGACGGGTCACGCGATGTACAATCGATACCTACTCATCACGCGTGTCTGTCTGTTGGGCTGGCGGGCTGCGTACAAACTACTGAAGAAATATTATACCTAATGCTTAAATACATCATAGCCTACGTGGCAGGAAAAACTCGCCAAGACAGTTTAAACAGTGAGAGAGCCATGCTTCAGTATAAATGGGCCGGCCCGACCGGAATAATACCACGTCCTTGCAGAAAACTAGCGTGAAGCAGTTGTTTGTTGACACCAGTAAATTACACTAATAAAAAGCTTTTAATGAAATAACAAATTTACGAAATTCCAAAAATTCTAGTAAAAAGTTAAGATAAAATAAAGATTTTTTTTTTTTTCAGAATTACTGTTTTGTGGGTCAGTTAAAGGAATGTAAATATTAACATCCCCAGATACACTCTGTATAGCATCCTCTTGGTAACTTACTCAACACATATGTTCCAGTTAGTGCTTAACCCAATTTCTCTTGGGAGACGCTTAGATCATAATTCAGGAATTGGCAAGTCTAGTAATTTAGTGAAACGATTACCGTTAGGGGAACTACAACGAAACCATTCCGTTAGGTACGTACGAAAATATACCTATCGCATACACAAGAGATGCACAACGCGTCTAACTCTAAAGGGACGGGTATAAAGATTTGATCGTACCATTGATATTAATCTCTAGATTAATAATTCCATACTGAAAGCGTTTGATAAAGTGATTACAAAGAACTGTATTGTCTTATTTGGTCCTAATTAAAAATTCATCGGAGGGCCCAGGCGGGACTCGAACCCACAACCTTCCACAGTATAGCCACCTAGACTGTGGAAGGTTGTAGGTGCGAGTCCCACCTGAGCCCTCCGATGATTTTTTAAATGTAACATTTACTTAACAGAGTAGTTTTGCATCTACTCGTAGATATTTTGGATTTCGAATAATGCCGTCAGGCTCGAAAATAAAATGTAATAAGTACTTATTTTATTTTATTGTATAGCTTATAATGAAGCCGTCCCGAAACGATTGAGAATATACCTGTCGCCATCAAACAAGTGCGAACAGTGCGTGTAAAAGGGACGGGAACCCCGACACAGGAAAGGGTCGTACATACCACCCGCTTCAAATTAGCCCTCAGGCTCCTACGGTAGAAGACATGACGGCACGGCATCACATCTTTGACACTGCCATACTGGCGCGCGAGATGCTTCACGCTTCGTTTGACGCATCTCTCATATTGTAGAACGAAGATTACTACACAAGGAAATTCAACACATGTTTTATTACAATATTTATTCCGTCACGTTTACGAGCGTAAAGCGGGGTAATTATTGATGTCCCCACGCGGTGAACACATGCGCCCGCGACTCGGTCGTTCGTCATCTGTGGCGTCACTTCGGAACGCGTTAACTTTTTAAAACAGATATGTGCCTTTTTTATAGTGGCTCAGTTCGGTATATTGATTTTATGAACTCCACTTCGGCCGGCCAACAGGCAAGCCAGCGGTGGGGGAGAGATGGTGTTTCCCCCGGGAGTCTCGGGTCCGTGGTGTCGCCACACACCAACAGCTCGCCACAAGCTGCCCTGCGGAGACTGATTGCACTGATGAGTGTTGTTGTTCTTCACTAGCGAAGATCACCAACTCTCACCAGCGGGCGATGGGGTCGTCACATCCCTACGCACTTATTTATTTACCTGAGCCTGATGGTAAGTAAAGGGACAGCCCACGTTGCAGTTACAACGGACGCGGCGGCACGGCCGTCCGTTCGGTTAGCACTGCCACACTGGCTCGCGAGATGCTTCTTCACGCTTCGTTTAGATGAGTTCATATTGTAGGATAAAGGAAACCTCCTCGATTGTACCAGCATTACCATAATTTAAGATTTGATAAGCTTTGTGCGATAAAAAGTACCTATCTATCTGCCGGATGGCGCATTTGGTAGTGACCCTGCCTCATACGCCAAAGGTTGTGAGTTCGATCCTAACCCCGGACAAACGATTTGTTTTATGTAATAAATGGCAGACGAACTCTATATATAATAGTATTTACCTGTTTAAAAATAATATAGATTTCAGAAGCATAGTGTAAAGACAGATATGTATAAAATTTGTCAGTTGTCGTGCTAGTGTCTCAATTATGTCCACTGTCCAATTATACATACCCAAACGTTTGGCGACGAAAGCTAGGGAGATGTGGGTAGGGTGAACAGATCTCCTGGAATATAGTGAAGACTGAGTTTAGTAGTAACAAAATTTTCAACCAATATTTTAGCAGACGCAGCTAAGCTCAACGTTCAGTGAAGGGCGTAAGCCAATATAGTACTTATGTGTGTGCATTCCCATGTTAAAGGGTTGAAAGTCGGACGGGAGTCGCTTCATTGTAATTACCAGACTTCTCAAATCCTTAGGCTGTTCACCGAAGCGGAGCGAGTGCGGCACGCAGTGAAAGCCACCAAGAGATGGCGCTAGGCGTCTGTTACATCGCGCTACACGTTTATTGACCTTACCTGTTTATAAATATATTAGTATAGAAGAAGCTGCTTGCTCGTTAAGAAACGGAGTTTTTATGCAATTCAGTTGGTAGATTCCAGTCCACTCTGCTTTGGTGGAGAGGCAGCTTAAATCATGGTGTAAGCATACCAAGGCATCTGATGCGATATTTTTTACGTAACTATGAATTACAGGCTGAGACGAGGTATCAGAAATAATGCGCTACGCATTCAACCAACCAAAGAGAGTGCCTCTCAAAAGTCGTCTGACTTTAGAGTTTGCTAGAACTACAAATACTGGTCACCCTATGTAAGGGGGCAACCCCCCGTGTCCAGTTGAGCTCGAACGGTACCAAGCGGGCCCTTTAGGCTGTTCGGTTTGACGAATGTGTTACAGATCCCTGGGGACATAGTATAAGTGAGACAGGGTGAAACTACTTGTTTTGCTTTGTCTTCTTGTTTTCTGGATTAGAAGCTTTAGCGTAGATGATGAGTTGAACAGTGATCGGGTTACGTAGTTCAATTTAGGGTTGACGACATAAAACATTACATTAAAATGGATATGCCCTAGATCTATGCATCTACTGATGCATCTATGATGTTTTTCGCTGGATTGCGAAACTTCGGATGGGTGTAAAATACAATGTATCTTATTATAAATTAAAAGTACTTACTTAATTGAGTAATTCATTCTAATTTGTTTGATCAACTTTTATCTAAATTTTTTAAATATTTATTTGCGACAACTGTTATAAGGCATTGTTTTAAAATATTGTAACCATTCTTTTCAATAAGATGCTGTTTGTTTTCCAATGAGAAATAAATAAATAGTTATCAATTTTTAAGCGCCATCGGCATGTCTATGTTAAGATTTCGTCAATATTAAACATCTAATACCTATGTGATTGTTGAATCAACAATCACATAGGTATTAGATGTTACATTATAAAAATTTTAGAAAATTTAAAAGAAGAGAAGATCTACAGGTGAATGGGTACTGAAATAAATACAAAATTATTTTGACAAAAAGATGTTTTATTACTGTTAATTAATTTTAGAATTATGCAAGCATCCTATGATTTTAAATTTAAAATTACCATTATACCGTGCCGGCTAGCATTTTACAATCTCAGGGAGTTGGGCGAATTGGGAACGGAAGTTTGTTTTCTCTGTTTAAATAACTAATTATGTTGGGCGCCGTAAATTAAAAAAAATGGGTACTTGACATGTCCGGGCAAGCCCGCGGACATAATTCAGTGTGGAGTGGAGGTACGGTCCAATCCCCGGGTAGTCACCCGGCTGCACGACCTCTCTAACGCCTTTGCATACTGCGTTGTGGCGGGGGAATCAAAGACCTCCTGCAAATCAGGAGAAAAGGATTCTTCTTAGAGAACCTAACCTAGAAGGGTGTCTCCGTAGAAGACAGAGGGAAACTACGTCTGCGCGACAGCACGCGTGGTGGTTCCACGTGGCGAGGGGGAGCGAATTATGTGCCAAAATGTGGAAAAATACATGAAACCAACATGCGTGCAGCCGCCCTAACCACAAGGGTCGTTAGATAGAAGCAACCTGAACGGAATACTCACCGATGGGGGAAATTTAGGGCTGCATGAGGTCCGTCTCTAACTGCCAACCCCACGGAGGTCTCTCAACCGGACATCATAGAATGGGCCAAAAAGCCATTGAAAGGGCTTACGAGTGCTTTTACTCCGTTGCCGAGACCATGCACCTGGTCGGGCTCGAGTTCCGAAAAAGAAAAAAAAAAACTGTTGAATCAACAATCACATAGGTATTAGATGTTTAATATTGACGAAATCTTAACATAGACATGCCGATGGCGCTTAAAAATTGATAACTATTTATAATCAGGGCCGTCTCTAGCTCATGTGGCGCCCGTGTGCAAACATTGCCCTAGCGCCCCCTAGCAAGCGCGCGGTCAAAATTTGATCGCGCGCTTGCTAGGGGGCGCTGTTATGCTGCATAGAAGGGCATCGAGCCCGGGTTTACCCGGGCCGAAAAAACCCGGGTTTTCCGGATTTTAAGAGTCACAAAAAACCCGGGTTTGAAAATCAAAACCAGGGCTTTTCGGTTTTTTTTTAAACGCTTCAAAAACACGAACCATTCCGTAAATGTTAACTATCAGGTGTTCCGTCTGTGCCACCCATCACATAAAAAAAAGAAATTAGAACGACCTACTACGTAAGTACGTAATAATAACGGAAAATGTAGCAATGGGTGGGTATTAACCCTCCCTTTTTAGGGTTCCGTAGCCAAATGGCAAATAACGGAACGAAGATTCGTTACCAGCACTATCCCGGCTATGTGCTGGAAGAGTCCTTTCACCGCAAGGCCGGTGTATGCCTTTTCATCAGGGCGGACATCTGTTGTGATCATCTTTACTGCCTTGAGGACTCATCAGTTTCCATCCTTTGCGTTCGCGTAGACTTAGGCTCGAGGAGCAGAATGTACGTGTGCATATACCGTCCCCACAAAGGAGACATCTCGACAACTCGACTCTTCGAACACCTGAGTGAGGTGGCAGACAACGCTCAGGCGCGGTTTCTTAACAGCGAACTGGTGTTTCAAGGGGATTTCAATGCCCACCACGTCGACTGGTTGGGCTCCCTGAAAACAGACCGTTGGATGTCGTACCCGTTCAAAAATACCGCTGCGGGAAGTTGATTCTATAATGAGGAGGTGCGCGGCAGAAAGTGTCGTGCAAAGCGCACAGTAGAGGATCGCCAACTAGCCAGGTACGTGGTGTAGTACGATGGTGAAATTTGGCAGCGGGTATCAACTCAAACATTTCCTTAGAGCACTCACCAGGATAAAGTCGGTTAAAGATACAAAGAGATGCAACATCTCTCCGCAGTGCCACAGAATCTAAGCGATCAGTGAGATTCTTTGAGTTGCACGACGTTGGAAGCGGTCTAACGGGAGGAGCTAATATTATTATTGGGGTGCTTCTGCCCAGAGATGGGAGCAGTAGGTACTCCATGTGGTGCCGGACTTGCGCCTTATAGAGCTGAAGGCGGTGGGATGGCGTAAAGTACCACCTTGCTCTGCCGAAGACACCCAGTGTCTTAGAGGCTTACTTAGGTAGCCTTTTCCTCTAAATGACCCCGAGATTGAACGTCACTTGAAATATCGACGCCAAGAATCGCAACGCTCGCTTTGGCGTTAAGGTGAGTGTCCTGAAAGTGAGGAGAAACGACAAAGGCGTTTTTTTTCGCAGTAAACGCGCAAACCCAAAAAGACACAACTTTTTGGGATTGAATTTGACTAGATTCATGTCACCCCAACCACCAAGAGTATTCTCAATGACAGACACAACTTCCTTCCGACACTCATCGACGTGGGCTCGAGAAAACCTTGCATGGCCGGAATATGAGGCATCGCCCGTACTGCCATTCGCATAGCAATGAATGCCACTGGTATGTAGCATGCCATTGATATACAAGAGGAATAGCACACAGCCTTGGGGTACACCAGCATTTACGGGATTTAGGTCTGAGCATGAACCGTCGACGACCACCTTGACGCTACGACCCGTGAAAAAGCTGTGTACCCATTCGCATAGTTTCTCGGGCGACCCATAGGCAGGATGTTTCGAGATAAGCACTTTGTGCCAGACCTGATCAAAGGCCTTCGCAATGTCCAGGCTTACTGCCAGGCAGGGCCTCCCCCTTGCTTTCGATGGACTCCGCCCGTCTATGGGTCAAGTAAAGGAGGCCAACTCGTCCTCACCTCTGCGTAAAGGAGTAAAGGAAAGGAGGCTTACAGAAATTCCCCTCTACAGCTTTGGCCAGTGCCCAAAAGGCACGTGTTCCGGAGTGGAGTTCCTTGGGGGCAGAGCTGCTTTGGAGGAAAGGATCCCTCGGAGTGTGCAGCGGCCATAGCTAACAAAATCAGTATAGGAATGGAATACTACAATCCATTTACTGATGTCTCTAATGGTCGTAAAGTTGAGCTCTGGTTCAACCGCGAGTGCGTTGCAGCCGTTAAAGAGCATGCCCGTTGCAGACGTCGGCGCCGGTGGTCGGCGCCGCTTTATGCACACCCGTCGGTTGGGAGACCGACGAGTAGTGTGGGGCTCTCCTCTGGGTTGGGTCTCTGCAAATCAGTGACCGTTCAGAGGCATACCCACTAAAACCTCTCCAACTTTTCCCGGCAGATCCAGGCACGGTGGCGAAATACGTGAAAGGGCGAACCTTTATCGCCGCGTCCCGCCTCAGGAACCGTGAGGCACGCCAGTACGGCCTCACCTCCACAACTACGGGGCGTATACGCCCCCAGGGCCGCTCCCACGGCCTACCAAAAATCCCCCGGATGGACGCCCATGCCGCTGGGTTGCGACGCAGGCGCCCTGCTGTTTGCAGGACAGGGAAGGGAAAGAGAGCCCGCAGGCTTACCAGTAAGGCCCTGAAATCCCAGCCACACCAGCACCTCCACTGGATGCGGAGGCAGGGGGAAGACATGGAGGCAGGAAGCTGCCGCTTACCGCTGGATTGCGGGACTTGGCGCGATCTGCGCAAAAGTCCCCCACATGTAATGTGGGGGCAGCGCCCAGAGGCGCCCCAAGTAAAAGGGAGAGCACGCCTTGCTTTGCTGTAATACGACAAATATAAGAAGAGCTCCAGGTGCTACACAAAATGTATGCAAACTGGAGTTCTTTTTACGTTGGTTATCAATGCGCGGCGGCCGCCCAGCGCGGGCGCGCGCCGAGTGGGGCTCCGTTGCGAGCGGCGCCCGGCGCCCCTAGGACCGCGGCGCCCGTGTGCAACGCACACCCTGCACCTAAGGGAAAGACGCCCCTGTTGTTGATCATGAGAAATCGCCAAATTAATCATACCTAGTTACAATTTTCAGTAGTTACAACGTTTCAGAAACTATCCAAAACATGCAGGTTTCCTCACGACGATGTTTTCCCTCACCGCTAAGATAATAGTAGAAATGGTCATCATCATCATCATTTCAGCCAATAGACGTCCACTGCTGGACATAGGCCTCCCCCAAAGTTCTCCACACAGATCGGTCCTGTGCCACCCGCATCCAATGGACTCCCGCGACCTTTACCAGATCGTCGGTCCACCTGGTGGGAGGCCTGCCACGACTGCGGCCTCCTGCGCGTGGCCTCCACTCAAGGACCTTTCCACCCCAACGGCCGTCTGTTCTCCTCGCAATGTGCCCTGCCCATTGCCACTTCAGCCACGCAATTCTTTGGACTATGTCCGTGACCTTAGATCTCCTGCGGATCTCATCATTTCTGACACGATCACGCAAGGAGACTCCGAGCATAGCCCTCTCCATTGCCCTCTGAGTGACTTTGAGCCTTCTTAAGCGGCCCATTGTAAGCGGCCACGTTTCAGTTCCGTATGTCATCACTGGCAATACACACGCATTAAAGACTTTCGTCTTCAGACACTGTGGTAGATGAGCCGAAAATATGCTGCGTAGCTTCCCGAACGCTGCCCAGCCGAGTTGGATTCGCCGGTCGACCTCTTTCTGGAAGTTAGACTTACCAAGTTGCACTTTTTGTCCGAGGTAAATATATTCGTCTACAACTTCCAGTGTAGAGCTTCCAACTTTTACAGGAGTGGGTACGACATGAGAGTTCAACATGAGTTTCGTCTTGTCCATGTTCATTTTGAGACCCACTTGTTGAGAGACTCTACTGAGGTCGTCAAGCATTCTGCTTAGGTCTTCCAAGGTCTCAGCCATGACTACGATATCATCGGCAAATCGAAGGTGCGTCATGTACTCGCCATTTATATTGATGCCAAGTCCATCCCATTCCAGAAGCTTAAAAACGTCCTCCAACAAAGTTGTGAACAGTTTCGGCGATATGACGTCACCCTGTCTCACACCTCGCTGGAGTGGTATAGGCTTAGAATTCTGGTCCTGAAGACGGACTGACATGGAGGCGTTTGCGTACAGGGACTGCAACACTTGTATGTACCGGTAGTCAATTCGGCACCTTTGGAGAGACTGTAGCACGGCCCAAATCTCGACAGAATCAAAAGCTTTCTCATAGTCCACAAACGCTAAGCACAATGGCAGATTGTACTCCTCGGTCTTCTGTACAACCTGCCGCAGCGTATGAATGTGGTCTATGGTGCTAAAGCCTTTGCGGAATCCGGCTTGTTCGGGAGGCTGAAAGTCGTCCAACCTACGTGCGAGACGGTTCGTCATAACTCTCGAAAACAGCTTGTATATGTGACTCAGCAGTGTGATAGGCCTGTAGTTTTTCAATTGGGATTTATCTCCCTTCTTGAAGAAAAGCCTCACCACGCCAGTATGCCACGCTTTGGGCGTCTTTCCCTCGATGATGACGAAGTTAAATAGCTTCTGAAGGGCTTTCAGGACCGTTCGTCCACCTGCCTTCAGAAGCTCCGCTGTGACTCCGTCATCACCCGGTGCCTTGCCGTTCTTAAGCTGTTTGAGAGCTATGCTAATCTCGTACAGGCTGACGTCCGGGATATCTTCGGTGTAGTGCCGGGTTAATTTGGCTCTTTTATCAACGGCTTGGGAGACAGGTGTGCGTGATGTCTCGTAAAGCTGTCCATAAAAGTTTTCAATCTCGGCCAAGAGCTCATGGCGTGACGTGACGATCCTGCCATCTTCTGTTTTCAGCTTAGTCAGCAAGCTCTCTCCAATAGCCAAATCTCTAGCGAACACTTTGGAGCCTTTGTTCCGCTCAATAGCTTCTTTAACACGTTCCGTATTAAATTGGCGTATGTAGCGAGATAGGCACTTAGAGATACGCTTGCTGAGCTGCCGTCGTCGACGAGCTTCTTCAGAAGTTTGCAGAACCATTTTCCGTCTTTCTTCCATGAGTTTCAAAGTTGGTTCCGAAATTTTACTCACTTTTTTTGTACGGCTGGGTCTGAAGACCTTTGCACCCGCCGTAAGGACAGCTTCCACGAGCCTGTCATTATATTTGTCCACATCTACGCAGCTCTCCAAGCAATCGAAGCGATTTTGTAGTTCGAGTTGAAAGCTCTCGGGGTTTTGAATCTGGATGGCTACAGGGCGGAGCGTAGATTTCACCAGTCGATACCTTTCGGATTTAACATTGAGGTTCAATGTGCCTCTTACCATTCGGTGATCGCTCCCAATGTTTACCGAATTGATCACAGAGACATCATTGAATATCCGGGTCTTAGTCGACATGATGAAATCTATCTCATTTTTTGTAACGCCGTCCGGACTTTCCCAGGTCCATTTACGATGCAGCCGTTTTCTGAAGAAGGAGTTCATCATATAGAGTCCTTCCCTCTCCATATACTCGGCTAGCATTTGGCCACGGTAATTCCGGATCCCAGATCCAAATTTCCCCACTTTCGACTCCTCATCGCCCTTTTTGCCTAGCCTTGCGTTGAAGTCTCCCATGACGACATTGTAGTGAGTCTTGGAAGTATGCATTGCCCGAGATATATCCTCATACATTACTTCCACTTCCTCGTCGGGATGCGTCGAGGTCGGGGCGTACACCTGTATTACCTTCAACGAATACCGTTTGGTAATTCTGAGTATAAGATACGCCACCCTATTCGACACACTTCCGATTTGAACAATGTTGTTCACGAGAGACTTGTGGACAATAAACCCGACTCCACCTTTGGACAGATCTTCGCCCTCCCGGAAATACAGCAGGTTCCCTGATCTAAGGATCACCGTGTCCTCGCCCTGTCGTCGGACTTCGGATAAACCTACGATGCTCCAGTGAATCCTGCTTAATTCTTTCTCCAGTTCCAGCAGCTTCTGTTCGGTGCGCAGTGTGCGTGTGTTGTAGGTTGCCAGGGCCAAGGTTGTTCGACGGTTGGTTTTCGCCACCCGGGGATTCTTAGCACCCCTGGTCCCGGCGCCTTGCCCGCTTCCGTCATCGCTGGCTCGGCTTCCGGTACCGCCGGGCACTTGGGGCCTTCTGTTGGTCCTACTAATCAATCTAGGGGGGGATTTGGGCCTACACCCACCACGCTGGCCCAGTGCGGGTTGGTGGGGTACGCCAGAGCCTCTTCCGTTGTGCAGCAGGGTGCGCCACGTGCAGGTGAGGTTGACTTTGGTCCCGTAAGATGTTGAGCGGGACCACTTACACCCCAGTAGAAATGGTAGAATGGTAGAAATATGGTAAAAATCCAAATATGCTTCCTCGGATTCGAACCACGACTCCCAGTGCGGAAGGCGCGTTGTTATCCACTCAGCTACCATCTCTCTCTCCAGAAACCTTTGTCTTAGTATATGAAACTTGGAAATTGTTTTCACAAAAGTCACTTAAAGTCGGTTATTGTACAACTGTACAAAGTTCCTTTTGAGTAAAATCTTGAATGTCTCTTTCGGGACAAATTTCACCGTCCTAGCGTGACTGTAAACTTATAACTACTTTTTAACTGTCCTGCTTCCATATAGATTACAGTTAATGTTCTTCTGTAGTCGAGATAGTATTTTAGAGGTCCCTATACCGCATTCTAAACAAATACAACACTATCAAGGGATTTGGAATCCCAAATAATACAAAATATAATTTTATTCAAAAGTTGATTACCCTTGAATAAAATTGTGACGATCTGCTTAAGAGGGGTGGCTGGAGCTGGATGCGAGTAGCCGAACATCGATCAAAGTGGCGAGCATTTGGAGAGGCCTATGTCAAGCAGTAGACTGCAACAGGCTGATGATGATGATGATAGAAATTGTGGATGTAGTAGGAACTTATTTCATTTGATTTACGTACTACATAAATGAGTAAATAACGCATTTAAAAATTCCTCGACACATGAATCGGATGTGACTCGGACCCGCGACCTTTGCTGAAACTTAAGAAAAATTGCAAATAAATTGATAAAAATGGAGGAGGATTAAAAAAATAAAAACGGGAGAGATCGTGATGACCGACACGAAGCCTTCACGCTCCACGACACGGGCATGACGCTGCCTCCCCCGGATTGGGGGAACGATAGGGACAGCCGAGGGTGAGCGGCCGTCCTTACCTTTTTTTTCCCAGGGGAAACCATCATGACCTTCACCTTGCCACATGTGGGGGACAAGGTGGTTCGTGGGACTCTAACCCTAACCAAAACCCCTGAGGTGTCCATCTCAGCGCAATCGCGGTCGGATACCCCACAGCCGGGACTGGACCGTACCGCAAACCGCGCTCGCCACTTTGAGCCAAATTGTTTGGCGCAATGCAGCCCTTCCTAAATGCGCGACCTACCAGGACACCCAGTAGGATTTTTTTCCCTCGCGGAGTCGTGTTACTGAGCAAACCACTCCCCAGTATAAGTGGCGTGCTCACGTACTCCGAAGCCCGTTTAGTCGCCTCTTACGACAGGCCGGGAATACCTTGGCAGTATTTTTAACGCCCCTAGCCGCAGGGCACAGGCCATCCTTACCCTGTATTAATAATATCCAGAAGAGCTATTCTCGTCACACCGGTCAATTTTATTTTGTACGTGTCTCTTAAATCACTCGACGTTGGCAGAGTTAAAAATGTGCTCGTGATAGCACAATAGCAGCCATATCAAAAAAAAATCCTTACCCTGACGCAACCTCGTACTGCACGTAGGCTTCTCTCGTCTGTGGAACCAAATGTTGCAAGCTGCAAGCTAAAGTCTAGTTTGCGTCAGATATACTACATCGGTTGCACTATGTCTGAACACACATAACAACGTGCGGGCGATGTGTCTTGCGATCTGTCGCAGCCTCGCACCGCACGTAGGCTTCATAGCTGGATGATGTGGTGTGGACGCAAGAGACAGGGCAGTTATAGAATAATTGGTATTTTTTCATGCATAAAAAAATCGTATAATGAGATGTTATACGATTTTTTTATAACATCTCATTATAAGTACGGTGGCCTGCACATCAAGTTACTACAATCTGTCAAATTTCTTCAATCGAACCTCACTTTTATGTCAAACGTGTTTGGTTCAATATCAACTGAGGAAATTTGACAGATTGTAGTAACTTGATGTGCTGGCCACTGTACATATATTAGGTTGAATAATAATTGAGGAAATTTGACAGATAGTGGTAACCTGATGTGTGGCTGACGTAGGTATGTTTTATACATTACTAGCCGCTACTACTAGTTCAAATCGAATCATTACAAATAACACAAAATGTTCGGTCGAAGTTATTGTAACAATCTATGTTCCCGTTGTATTCCCGTCGGTTCACAATAGCGACGTATCAAACAGTTATTAAGAAACTGTATTAAGTAAGTATTGTAAACTTGTTAATGTGAGTTTCACTACTTGAACATAAGGGACCTTTACACTACGCTTGTTTATCATTAGTGGCTTAAAAATTTAGCGGAATTTCTAAAAAGCTTATTCGACATTGTTCAGTTCTAAAATCGGTACGGTTTCCAAAATATCTACATACTAGCGGCCGCCCGCAACTTCGTACGCGTGGAGTTAATTTTGACACTTACCGTCATATTTTGGACAATCCACACAATATATAGTTATAAATTGTAGTCTATGTGTTATTCTGATGTATAAGCTATATTATGGTAAAGTTTCATTCAAATCCATTCAGTAGTTTTTACGTGAAAGAGTAACAAACATCCATACATCCAAACAAACTTTCGCCTTTATAATAGTAGTAGGATTTATTGTTATTGAAAGTTCAGTTGACAGGTTCCACCGGATTGGTACCACAGTCTTACAGAAAACCAGCGTGAAGCCTGCCTGCGTTGTGTTTCGTCGAGTGAGTGGGGAAATCAGAGGTCCAATTGGAAGGAAAACCTAAGTTGTTTTTTTGTAATTTCACACCACAGTGCTTCTTCTTGCCGATTTTCTGTGGCTGTGGGGTCCATTCATTCATGGTTTGCCATGCCGTAGCTCTCCCATTGGCATTTGCCGCCTATATACTCAAAACTGGAATTCAAGACCAAAAAATCTACGACAGATACGTCACTGTCAAATCTGTTAAAGTCACACATTTTCAAGTGACCTTTTTAGGTTTCGCCAACCTTTTTGGCATTATTTTTCTTATTATGCAGACTAAACTGTCAAGTTTCCATATATTGTTAATACTTATGTTGTGGGTAGATACCAAATGTTATTAACACCTCTTCAGGTAACACTTCTGTTACAAGCGCAATACCATCTTTGAAAACTAAAATTACGGATGGTCAAGTTTTTATTAAAGTGTCTTGTATTTACGTGAAAAAAAGTAAATCAAATTATTTTTTTAAATTATAGAATCAAAATTACACAAGTTTTAAGAAACAATGGGTATCCTATGGTACGATCATTTTATTGCAGTAGCAACATTGTAGTAGATTTTTTGGTCTTGAATTCCAGTTTTGGGTAGTGTGCTAAAACACTTTTTCATTCCAATATGCAGGCCCTCTAAATGAGGTACGAATTCGAGCATTCTTGTAAGGCCTTTCACAGGCCAGCGGCTTTTATGTAACTTTTTACTTTGTACCCCCCCCCCCCCCCCCTCTTCCCCGCGGTCATTAAGGAAAGTAATTATTTTCCTTTTTTCTCAAGTCTTTGTCGAAGTTTGTTTAATTGTCTAAGTTGGGATATTAAGCTTGGTCGCGTTAAGAGGTTAGGGAATCCGTGAGGATGAATTCTTTAGGTGATGTGTTTCGGAACCTAGGTATGTAAAGATCCAAGTAATAGTAGCGGCACATAGGATGGGATTAGGCTTAATCACCACGCTTGCCTAATGCGGATTGGTGATCACAAACCCGAGTTATCTTCGAAAAAATATTCAAAACATACTTTTTGCTCCACCTGGGACCCTTAGGTCACGGCCCAGTACTTAAACCACTACATCAACAGAGCGTCAGTATCAAGATACTTTAAACATCATCATCATCATCAGCCTGTTGCAGTCCACTGCTGGACATAGGCCTCTCCAAATGCTCGCCACTTTGATCGATCTTCGGCTACTCGCATCCAGCTCCAGCCAGCCCTCTTGCGCAGATCGTCACTTCATCTGGCCTGAGGTCGTCCTACACTACGTTTACCGAGACGTGGTCTCCACTCCAGAACTCGTTTACCCCAACGGTTGTCAGTTCTGCGGCAGATATGGCCAGCCCACTTTAAACATATTATATACTAACCCTACGCGCGCGCACGCTTTGGCATGAATGAAACAGCTCAATCGGAGTAATAATATACCTATTCACGAAAAATCATCCCGAAGCAGCGCCCGAACTTGTTTCACCGAGTGAGTGAGGGTGAGAGGATCCTCCGCTATGATTTGCATAGTAAAATCGGGGCAATGTTACCATCCGTCTGCACGTTTAAATAAATTACTATGTATTAGCATTACTATCACCTAATATTATAGTCAAAGCCTTCTCTCAGGCACTGAGACTGGCGCATGCCTGTCGCAACAGTGTCGGAGATAAGGACAGTCTAGTCTGCTGGCTATCATTCCCAAGATGATGTTGGGGCTGGCCCGCACCCTGCGCACCAGAGACATCGCCCGCCCGCGCATCGTGGCATGAAAACAGTTAATACCTGCTTCAGCGAACATGCCCGACGCGCTACAGTATCGGGGCAGCCCCACTATCACCCGGAACGCGTTATTGAACAGGATGCGGAGGGCATTGTAACTCCGCTTGGAATATTTAGCCCACAAGCTGCAAGTGTACAGCGATGTACAGTAAGCGCTAAAGAGCGTAATTTTAACCGCCTGTGAACATCTTGAAAACCTCCGTGCAATCATGTTGGCTCTTATGGACAAGGCCCTCCGCTCCCTTCCAATATCAGCATCGTCCTTCAAGTCGGCAGTAATTATATGCCCCAGATATTTAAATTGAGTAACCCATTCCAACGGCGTATCATCTATTCTAACTGGAGGTATATTCTGAGGATAATTTGTGCCAGCCCCAAAAACCATGCATTGACTTTTCCTTACATTATATATTAAACCGTGACCACCTATATACTCCTCACAGGTCTTTAATAGCTTCCTTAAGCCACAAACCGACGCACTCAGTAACACCATATCGTCAGCATAGCTCAGGTTATTTACACACACCCCATCTATATAGCAGCCGACCCTCTGCCCGCAGAGCCCATCAATCAAATCATTAACATACAGGTTAAACAGGGTTGGTGATGACAACCCGCCCTGCCTAACTCCAGATTCGAGCCGATATGGGTCCGACATTGTCCCGGCCCATCGGACACTGTTAGACTGGTGTGCATACCAATATTGAAACATGCAGTTAAGTTCTGGAGGCAGGCCGATGCTCCTTAACTTTGTCCACAGCATGTCATACCGCACCAAGTCAAAGGCTCGGGACAAATCGAGAAAGCAACCATACACAGGTGTCTTGCGATCAGTGTAGTACTTGATGGTGTGCTTAAGACACAGTATAGCACTTTCAGTAGACAGCTGCGGTCGGAAACCAAACTGGTTATCATTTAGTGTTACATACTTGTTCAGCTGTGTGTTAAGCATACCATCAAGCACTTTAGCTATTATTGTGGCAAGGGAGATAGGTCTGTAGTTGGTTTTGTCCGTAAGATCACCAGTTTTGTTCTTCACCACAGGCACTACCACCGTCTTCATTAAATCACCCGGCAGGTAGGAATGACCAACGCACAGAGAGTAGAACATAGCTAATACCCTTGTTATGTGCGGCCCAGCGTGCAACAGGTGCTCAATGCTGATAAATGACCTATTGTCTCATGCCAAACTATAACTCTTCGATATCAATGTCAGCTAAGCCGACGTTCAGTGTTTGCTAATTTTATAATTTTGGGTCTAATTTCACGCATATAGCGTCAACGTGGTAATCCTCGCCGTGCTACGCCTTTCATCCAACATTTTGTATATCTAAACAGCTGACGATGCAGCCGTCCTATTTTAGCTTACGTAGACAATATTTCCATATTCGCTCCTGTCAGACTTCCCATTTTGCCGACGCAGCCATCCAGCTGACAACCGTGGCTGAACGGGGGTTCGAACTGGGCGTGTATATAGTACGAAGTTGGGCAGTAGCTGGCCATAGCCTTAGATATTGTATAGTATACCTACAATATTGATGAGACTATCGTCAGCTCATGGCGAGTTAAGCACTTACGAAATTCGTCGGCTTAGTAAGGGGCTCGGATGGTGTAAAGTGGATAGCATATCTGCCCGGTTTGCGGAAGGTTGTGGGTTCAAGTCCCACCTGAACCCTCCGAGGAATTATTTAAGTGCAATATTTACTTAAGAATAAATTGCAAAGAATTTCTATACCAAAAATAAAAATTATTCATAGCCTTAGATGCGCTACACCACTAATGGTGTGGCTGAATTCTTACATCGAACCACACGCAAGCGGCCGTCATTCCATCCTCATCATCTTGATGGTTGGCGATCTAGCACTGTCTAGGACTGCGTTTTTCGAGGAACTTTCTCCCGCGAACCTCAGTCTTGTGGATCTCGCAGATGTTCATGGGCAGCGGTGATTACTTACCAGCAGATGACCCGCTTGCTCGTTTGTCACCTCTAGTATAAGAAAAAAAAACATCATAGTAATAAGCGTGAAGTAGTGCATCCGTTGTTTCGCTGCGTGAGGTGTGTGTGAGGGTCCCGGAGGTCCTATCCAGGGGAAAAGGTAAGTAGCGCACATGTGACATCACTGGTGTTGCAGGTGTCCATGGGCGACGATAATCGCTTACTATCAGGTGATCCGTCGACACGGCCTCCTATATCCATCACAGAAATCAAGTCATCGCTGCTATGATGGGGTTATGCTTAATCACCACGCTTGCCTAATACGGATTGGTGATCTCAAACCCGAGCTATGTTCGAAAAATTCAAAACATACTTTTGCTCGACCCGGGATCCCAAGATCACGGCCCGGTACTCAAAGCTAGACCAATGGGGCGTTCTAGTCACTGTCTATTCAGCCACTATGACCGGACAATGCGGACCGGACCGGGGTGCGATCCGGACGATCCGGGCGTGTTTGCGCCCGCGTTTTTGGGACGAACAAACACATTGATGGATGCCACCTAAGCAATCGCCGCGTGTACACACGTATTGAGTGAATGTGCTCTGTGCAACGAGTTTACAGTGGTGTAGATGGATGGGTGTTTTTAATACAGAAAATGTATGTAAAGGTGAAAAATTCAAGTTGATGTTTAGGGAGAAAAATGCGGACACGAAATAAAAACAAAATCTTTTTTTTTAGTAACACAGCTATTGTCAATTTTCGTAATCTGTTGGTTTAATATAAATCGAGTATTTTTGAAAGAGTGTTGTAGGTAACCTGATGTGTAGCTGCTGGTTTCACCAATATTTTTGGATATCAAAAATTACTACATTTGCAATACCATTTAAAGGAAATTTATTTGTTAAGCGGGGAATGAAAACTAACAAAATTACACTGTAAATAAAATGGTACTAAAACAAAATCAGAAACCACTGTATCCGGCCCAGCTGACTAAAAATGGCGTCATTTTTCACGTTAAGTATTCACGTTAAATACTCTTAAAAATATATATACTTCTATGGCGCGCCATCTCAATACTATCTCTCATGATATGTGGGCTGTACTAACATATTTTTTTAAAATTAACATGAGAATATAGTAACAAAACTGCACCCAATAAAAAACCGTATAAACTCCTTCAAGCGTTTAGTACAACATGATTTGCAATTATGTGGATAGGCCATTCCGCTGGTCATTACCGGCCATTAGCCCAGCCATAGTTGCGCTGAGCCATCGCCGTGCTGAGCCATCGACGCGCTCAGCCATTGATTAATAGCGCGACAAAGCCGGGCGCTGCCGGACGGGAATAAATATAAATCACTATCGGTAGTATAGAAATGATAACAGTAAAGACCAGTTTTAACTGTGGGAGAGCCATGCTTCGGCATGAATGGGCCGGCTCGACCGGAGTGATACCACTGCCTCACAGAAAACCGGCGTGAAGCAGCTCCTGTGCTGTGTTTCGCCGAGTGAGTGAGGGTACCGGAGGCCCATCGGGGGGAAGGGGATAAAAGGTTAGCAGCGCACTTGTGACTCCACTGGTGTTGCATGTGTACATGGGCGGCGGCAATTGCTTACCATCAGGTGATCCGCCTGCTCGTCTGATACCTATCACATAAAAAAAACAAGTGGTAGACACTTCATAATATGTTATGCAATAAGGAATTGAGGATTGACGACCCTGGGCGATATTTACCACTTTTTAGCATTCGGTGTTAAAACTAAGACTTTGTTACAAAGCAGAGATTACATTTATTCTTGGATTAAAAATGATGCTGCCACTTTTATGAAAGTAAAATGAAAATTAAAGCACCAATTTCAAATAAGTTTTCCTTGTTTTTGTTAGGAATTATAAAGGAAACGTAAGGAAAATCCGTAATTAGCTTTAAAATGTGTACATACCTAAGCCTCTTTGTACTGTAATAATAATATCTGAGGATTCTTGTAATCTTCGATGCTATCTGTGTCTATCTTCTTCTTTTATACTATTTATAAAGAGGTTAATCTCATATTCCACGCCAGGGCTTATAGGTAAACCGAAAACACGAAACACTTGCGCGATACCATCAACACCCAGCGCCATCTATAGTAGAACTATTGTACCAAAACGAAGTGAAGGAGGGCCACTAATTATTATAAAGAGATAACTCCTATAGATAATTACGAGGCTTATAGGTAAACCGAGGATAAAAAAAAAATGAACACTTGTGTTTGTTCAGTGTCTGGGTGTTATATATGTATTTAAGTATTATATTTGTGATCGTCTGTTGTCTAATATCTGTAACACAAGTGCATAAGCTACTTAGTACGGAGTCAGGTCAATTTACGAGATGTTGTGTGAATTTATAGTAATAAATAAATATTTATTTACTGTCCCGAAACGAAGTCAGGCAGGACGGGGCACTGGTAAATAAATATCTAATATCTTCTATACTATTTATAAAGAGATACATTTTAGAGACACAGGCAAATCTTCTATACAAACCAAAAAGACGAAACACAAAGCGATGCAATCAACGCCCAGCACCATCTATTGGGAGACAATGGAACTACTGTCCCGTAAGGAAGTGAGGGCGGGCCACTAGTATAAAATAAAATGAAAAGGCTTGGGTCGTCGACTTCGCTATATATACCTAATAAATCGTTCGGAGATTCCTTACTGCTCTTAATAAAACTATCCAAGGAAGGTTAAACTATTATTCTTTGTGGCGGATACTCTCTAATCTATTACCAAATATCGGATTGAACTATCACTGAACTGTAATGAAATCTTGAGCAAGCGAAAATATACTTAGTTGCTTTAGAAAATATACAGGGTAAACAAAATGATACTATAACAGTACTGTCACATAATAATCTACAAATATTCTTCAATTGCACTCCTAACCATGACCAATGAAGACACATAGGAATTAAATAAATTCGCACAGCATCGCATACCTACATTGACCTGACTCCGTAGTCCGTACTAAGTAGCTTAAGCTCTTGTTACAGATATCAGCCAACAGAGGTTTTTTTTGAAACAGGAAAGTAACGGAGCAAGCTGGCCAGGCCTGATGGTAAGCGAACACCGCCGCCCATGGACATCAGCTACACCAGGAGGAGTGCGGATGCGTTGCCGGCCTTAAAAAAATGTAATACTTAAATATACAAATTGTTGGCGACAGACCTGCTTTGTAGTATTTAAGGTTTTCTATCAGTATTTTATATGCGGAATTTGTTCTTTATTTATTATGTTTTTGATAGTCATATTTTTATTAGTATCGATTTTGAATTGACACGAGTAAGTTGTAAAAAATAAAAGTGCCTGTTTTTTTTTATGGTAACAGGTAGCAGACGAGCAGGCGGATCACCTGATGGTAAGCAATTGCCGCCGCTCATGGACACCTGCAACACCAGTGGAGTTACAAGTGCGCTGCCACCTTTTATCCCCTTCCCCCCCGGGTGGGCCTCAGGTACTCTCACTCACTCGGCGAAATACAGCACAGGGGCTGCTTCACGCCGGTTTTCTGTGAGGCAGTGGTATCGCTCCGGTCGAGCCGGCCCATTCATGCCGAAGCGTGGCTCTCCCACAGTTAAGCCTGTTCGTCCTGACGCTGTTTGTCCTGGTGAGTCCCTTCCCTTCCCTGTGCTGCCGCCCGTCGTACATCTAGGTAGGTGACCCATCATTCCATCGTCGTCACAAATATTAAAACACGAGCAAGATTTAAAAACAATAACAAGTGTTTGAATACCAAGATATGTGCAATCTCATACACTTGATACTTATCTAAGTACACTCTTGTTTTTTTCCTCAACGTTAAGAAACAAAGGGAAAATCAAATCTTCGGCGAATATAACTTGTCGGCAACACTTAAAAAATCTATTGCATAATGTGAAAAAAATTATTTATGCCAACAAAGTGGCAACTAAGTAAATAGTATCTTAGCCAATGATAAAACAACATTTAACTCTTTATAAATGGAAAATGTTTTCTAATAGGAAAAAGAAACAGATTTAATACAAAAAAGACAATTTTTCTTTTCATGTAAAGATGAAAAAACTAAATCAACATAATTCCGACGGTTCGATCACACCGCTGGCTGAATATGATTTCAACAAAAATATATAGCTCTTAGTTGCCGAGTCCCGTGCTAAAAGCTTTTATCTAAAGTAAACAGAAAACAAGCAAAAAATAACATGAACTGATAAGAAAACTTTCGTAATGGAAATAATAACCCTTTTTTCTTGAAAACGTAAATAACAAGTTAACATTTTCTATGACATACGTAAACTTATAAAAAGTATCCTAAGTAGGTACACTATTTTTAAAGCAGACCAATCCAATCGTTTTCCTTGCATTATTTATCAAAATAGACTGTATTCATAGGCTTATACCTACAGAAAATTATATTCTTCTTTTTTTCTTTTTTAGAGTAAAATTAGTCTATGTTTCTACTTTTACGAGGTTATGACAGGTACACCTACAGGTCAGTGGCAGTTTCTGGGCTCTGCTA
>CM026290.1:10778173-10905969 GCA_014851415.1 Cnaphalocrocis medinalis | reverse complement strand
AAATTTTGGCGTGTAGCCATAACCCGGCCTGGGATATCAGATTTGGTCATAATCGAAATACAGCAAACTGCGATGCTTTTCGTATGTATTTTGAAAAGGGCTTACGGAAAAACGATATAAAACATCGTATCAGAGAAGTTGAAATTTTGGCGTGTTGCCATAACCCGGCTTGGGCTTTATTTTTCGAGACTTTATTTTCGAGTCTTTATTTTTCGAGTCTTTATTTTTCGAGTCTTTATTTTTCGAGTCTTTATTTTTCGAGTCTTTATTATTTGAGTCTTTATTTTTGGAGTCTTTATTTTTCGAGTCTTATTTTTCGAGTCTTTATTTTTCGAATCTTTATTTTTCGAGTCTTTATTTTACGGGTCTTAGTTTTTAAAGTCTTCAATTTTAGGTCTTTATTTTTCGAGTCTTTTTTTTCGAGTCTTTATTTTTCGAGCCTTAATTTTTTGAGTTAAATTTTTCAAGTCTTTATTTTTAGTGTTTTTTTTTTTAGTTTCTATTTTTACAATTTTTTTTTAAAACATCGTATCAGCGAAGTTGAAATTTTGGCGTGTAGCCATAACCCGGCCTGGGATATCAGATTTGGTCATAATCGAAATACAGCAAACTGCGATGCTTTTCGTATGTATTTTGAATAGGCCTTACGGAAAAACCATAATATAAAACTTCGTATCGCCGAAGTTGAAATTTTTGCGTATAGCCATACCCCGGCCTGGGATATCGGATTTGGTTATAATCGAAATTCAACAAACAGCAATGCTTGTCGTGTGTATTTTGAACAGGTGTTACGGAAAAACGATATAAAACATCGTATCGTCATTGTCACCGCCTGCCCATTTTAATAATTGATCGGGCATGTGCCATAGTCCCCCCATTGTACCAGTTTACCAGTTCACTAGCACCTCAACTCAATATCCCAGTTTAATTTGTACTCCATATCTTTCAATAGTCCTACGCCAACTGGGGGGACTGTCCTTGGCTACATTTTTATGGTGTATACAGGGATAGTCGCCTGCTGGTGTCACATCACTTATCGTCGTAAGGCCCAACAGCAGAAACAATAGAAAATCAATTGTTTTTGCCTCGTATGAGGACATTTGGTTCTTAAGACGTTAAAGCAAAATTGTCAAGGGGCCTCTACGTGTTGGCTTTGGCCCCACGCATGCGTATCAAAAGTCCGGGACATATTACCCGTTGTTCTGGAAAGACTGACAAAAATAATAACAATAATAACACCACCATTGAACTTGTCACCTATTTATATATCATTTCTTTTGACGATTAACTAGACAAACAAAACTTTTTAAACATTTGTGCTTGGCTAACATTCACATATTTGTGAGCAATGTAAATTGATTTACAAATACATAAATTGATCACAAATAATTTAGCCAGATCTTTTATTACAATGAGAATCCCTTACGTATTTATAACCGTGTTTTTATATTGTGTTCTGCATTAATGTCATAGCTGTAGGAGACAATTAAACGTTAATTGCAATGTTTATTTTGGGGGGTAGTGTTTATAAGCATGGCGCCTGGGAGCAATGCCGAGCCCCATAATCTTTAACGAGCTAATTCCGCTGTGATTGCGTCTTGTGTATATTTGGTGTAGTCTCCTAAGTGGTTTTCTTAGCAGATATTTTAGTGGTTACGTAGAGGAGACCGAGATCAGTTGCGACATATCTTGGCTATTTGTGACATACTTATTGAGCTGTAACATAGACATTCGTTAGCAATCAATTATTACGGTAAATAAACAATACAATTTGAAAATAATAACATCAAAGAGCATCGTGAAGTTTTAGTCCAAGGCCAAGTCCAAGGCATTACGAATCTGGTCAGACCATCGCAACGGGCTTCTTCCTCTTGGTCGATTGCCTTCGACTTTCCCGATAACCATTAGCTGTTCTAGGTTCTCATGAACTTTTGGTGAATCCTACTGTACCCAAGGCTCTAACGAGAAGATTTCAACGCAAAAACACAACTCGTTTTTGAATTTGAAATTTATAAAGCCAATAAGTGAAGTAATTTCACCTCAAAGGTAGGCGAAGGCGTGACGTCACGGGTCACTCCCTGCACCGGCGCACTCATTAGCGAATGCCTCCGTAATTAAATTTGGGCTGAGGTTGTTTATGTTGCTAGTAATTAACTCCGGGATCATGCTTTGACGGCTCCACGACTAATTACCGATAGAGCGCCACAGAGTAAATTCTACCAGTTACTAGCAGTACTAACGCCCCGTTGGTCTAGTGTATTAAGTACCAGGCCTTGATCTGGAGTGATACCACCACAGAAGACCGGCGTGAAGCAGTACCTACGTTGTGTTTCGCCGTGTGAGTGACGGTACTGAAGGCCCAATCGGGGGAAAGTGGGCTAAAGGGTTGGCGATACACTTGTGATTCCACTGGTGTTGCGGGTGTATACGGGCGGCGGCAATAGCTAAACATCAGGTGATCTGTCTGCTTGTCTGCCACCTGTCATGTAAAAAAATCAAACGCTGAAGTTTTTCGAAGAGTGTTTACACTAAAAACCACTAAAGTATTTAACTTTGAATTTATTAATTGCATCAGCTAACACATTGATTTCGAGTCAAATGACAAGATTCATCGAAATTTCTCTACTGTGACATTTTGAGAAGATTATCAGGGATCGAAATATATAGACTATAGGTATTTCCCTACAATTATCGATGGGACGTAACATAAAGCTGTCAGTACCACCGAATTTGAGTTTATGAATGGAGATATAATCTGGAATAGTTTTATTGAAATATTTCTACTGCATCAATACTATTTAGTGGAATAAGAAATTGGTATTAACAGCTCTATGTAATGTTGCTTCGAGAATGCAGGTAAACATAGACCACCTTATCCGATTATATTGATGATTGTTCAATTTTGTTTCTGGGTTGTCGAATTCGATTTCATGTCGAAATGCGCGAGGATCGCCCCCCTTGTGGGCCTTTAACAATATTATCATCGTACCCATTCGGCTACAGCCGATTTCTACGATCAGCCACATACATAACGTACACAGGCTATATCATAGTGCACATGTGTATGCGCTGACACAAGTGCAGTCTCTATTCCTTTACCCTGACATTTCTATGAGACACCGGTGTACCACGACCGAAGAGAGTTCAGCTTATGATACATTCAATCTGCGCTATCGAGAGTATTTAATACTCTCGTGACAGCAAGTAATGACATTTTACTAAGATATCTCGTATCGTATGAAGGTTGTATCTTTTTAAATAATAAAGAATAATAACTAGGTAAATACTTCCTATTCACATTGAACAACAGTAAATTCGTAAAAAGCAAAACCTAATTTAGCGTTTTTCAAGTTTTCTGTCCGGGAAAATCCGATTTATTTGCTGCAATATTTTTTATCAAATTAAAAACGACACCCCTTGCTTTCAGCGAGTTAGTTGCGTTACAGTTTTAAAAATACATAACATTAATCAACGCTTTTTCCTGCGCCAGGTATCATATTTTAAATATGAATTTCGCTGTAAAATTTTGATTGAACCAGCTAACACACTCCGCGGAAAGTGCAAAAGTTGTGCACACAAAGTTGGCATACATTTTGTAGGCGACCTTACTCCGCTGCACCCTCAAAGGAGGGAAATATATTTGTAACTCCGCAATTTCCCCACAAAACTCGATCCCTCGGAACTTGGCCGGAGCCTCCGTGCCCCGCGAAATATTATACCAATTTACGGCGAAACACAATTTGGAAGCAAAAATGGAAGTTATGTCTGTGTCATTATCATCTGTAGTTTAGTTCGGAAGTCGTAACAAGGTGGGCGAATAGTTGCGGCCGCAGTCGCGACAATTGTCGACTGTTGCTGTTGAGCTGAGATTTTAATTATTTTTTCTATTCTTCGAGTTGTCTTTTTTTAGACCGTGGTCATAGGTTGCAAGGTAGGAAATGGTTCATCTATCAGCGATTTCCGCCGCATTTCTATTAACCTCAGACCTCCCTCTTCCCCATGGGCTGGTTCTATGGTAACCTAACGGTGAAATTACACGGTGAAATACAGGCAATGATTTTCTATAGGTCTCAATCCATAACTTATCGGACCATTCATGTCGAAGCGTGGTACTCCGTGGGAGAGTAAAAGCTTCTCTCCGTAACACTGTAATTTGTATGGAAAAAAGGTAAACTCAAATCTTTTAAAGTAGTACCTATCTACATTTTCACTGAACAAATATTTTACTTACTTACTTACATAGTTAAATTCCAGGAAAATGAAACGTGATTTTATATAAAAAAGATGTCATTAAAGTAACACTAAAGCGGTTAAAACCAAATAACCCGCCAAAGCCATTCTTTTGAGCTGAAAGCTCCGCGGAGTCGGCAGGTGCGGGCGACAATTTAATGAAAATAAATCGGCAATCACCGCCACTCGCCAAGCCAAAAGCAACTTTAACTCCTCTAGATTCAACAGTAATTGATGTGAGATTCCCTTCCGTAATAGATTCGCGAGCGGATGACAATTCGAGGAACGGTTAATCGAACTATTCAGAGTGTCTGGTCGACTGTACGACTCCGGTATTTGTCTGGTGACTATAGCGGAGGGTCCCAAATTGGTGATTAAACGATTATCCTCTCTTACAGTATCTCTACTGCTACCAGGTTTTGTTGAGCTCAATATTGATTCATTTTAGTAAAAGCGGCAATCAAGATTGCGGCTTAACAGTTATCGAAATATTGTTTTAGAAGATTCCAACAGTTGACCTGGTGCAATTCACTCGCCTGCTTAATTTTCCTGACCACAACGAAATTGGTTTGTTTTAATGCTCTTAATTCGATGTGACACCGGTGTGATACGACTGAACAGTGATTGGGCGCAGGAGCAACATCTTAACTTGCTTCCCCGAACCTCCCGAACGAGCGCAGGGGTACAACCGCGTACTTCCAGACTTCGGGCATTAATATTATATAAAGAAGCCACACATCATCATACTCGTATTCAGAGAAATAACATAAATTTATACGTTTCTTCACATTTATTGAAATACCATCAATTCGCCCCTACGGCCTTCTAATCCAATTCCCAAAATGCTTTTTCTCCGAACATTCAATTCAATAGAACAGAGCAAATGACAATTTAATAAAAATAAATCGGCAGTGATTGCAGAAGGCAGCCATTGCGGCGGCGTCACTCTTTTATGTCCCTTTATGGGCGAGCGGAATCCAATTCGGTATAATGTACCGGCTGATTTATGCCTAACTGCTCCTTTAAATGGCCTCGGATGATTGAGCTTTTCCTCCGGCGTCCAGGAAATGCGGATTACTGGTGGGAGATTAGCGGCTGCAGTTGGCTCGAGCGGGACGCCTGCGCCGAATGCACCGTTTATTCACAGGATCCGCCTTCGAAGTGATAAATACTATACTATAGTGGTTTATGTCATTGCTACTATGATGGGCTCACTGGGGGCAATGCTAGTGCACTCGACATTGAATCGAATTAGAGATTTATATGGACGAATATACGAAATCTCTAATTTTAAAGCCGAGTGCTCGAGATTTTCCCCCTCTTTCTGCCCAATAATAAGAGTTATTCTAACATAAAATGTAGCTCATGTTTTACGAGTGAGATACAGAATCAGAAAATAGAAATTCAGTAATTGGTAGAAACATTAACAATCAGGTTATAGACAAGTCGTATACCAAATTATACAAAATAACACAACAATGAATTAATGACATAGTATTAAATAAATCAAGTACTAAAAGCTAAAAGACCTCAGCTTCATGTCGAAGTGCTCAGATGAATGCTGGTCTTCGTGGATACATAAATGTCGCCACTGCGCGAACCACTTTTTAAACAATGCTTGAAGTCAGATAATTAATAATCATTATCCTTTAGCAAGCCCTCAAAAGAATTATAAAAAGATTACACAGAAAACCTCGAAAACTTTAAATTATAAACAACACGACGAACAACCACTTACACGAAATCTCTTAGTTTGATTAATAAACTCCAAAGTTGTTAAGTAGAGAAATTACCAATTTAGATTAAATTGACATCGTTTTAAGGACTCTCTGAAGTTCTTGGCCAAAACAAAAACAAACTCGAAAGCTCAACTCAAAGTGAGCAATAGAGACCCCTTTTAGAGTTCCGTAGTTCTAAAGGAAAACGAAAGCCTTGAAGTTGTGTAAAACAACAAATCACAAAATATAGGCAAAAAGCAAGTCGCACTTGGCCAGTATCTTTGCATTTACATTTGTTATTTACGAAATTAAAAAGAATAACTTAAAAATGGAGGAAACCCGGCGAGAATGGCTAAAGCAAAATGTCGCCAGGACGAGGAGTGACTCGGAATGTAATTAACCAAGGAACATGAGCGGGATCCGGCGGGAAGGTCTCCGCTTGCGCCCAGGCACAAAGTAGTTGACACCCTTGTTTAAGATACGATCTCAGGACGCTGTAGGTCTTTGTGTTCTTCATTCTATAACGATTGTTATATAGCAGAGTACCCTTTACTTTTCAAATCCACTTAGGATTTAAATTAACCTTAGTTTTACATTATACAACATCTCATACACACGAATATTATTGAAACTGTAACTCCATATTATTAGAAGATACTTAGATATTATTCTTCATTATAAGCTAATCTTCGTATTTCTTCCTCAATTCCGAGGGAAAATCTATATGTCATCATGACGTTAGTGATGTGGGGTATCATATGTCTGCTTCAATGTTGTAGTCATCGATTAAGTGTTTGATTCATTCTTGTGTAATGAATCAAACACTTAATCGATGACTACAACATTGTTTGTTCACACTGCAACAGTAAGAGATTCGAACAATCGGAATATGAGGAAAGGGGTGGTTGGGAAACCCAATTCACCAGAAGTCACTAATAATTTTTTGATAGAAATTGTTAATAGTATAGTATCAGCCCATATACGACACTTACAAGTACTATATCCCACTGCAGGGCACAGGCCTTAGGATTAGGCTTTATCACCACCCGTTAGTCTAGTGGTTTAACTACCGGGCCGTGATTTTGAGGGTCCTGGATTCGATTCCCTAATTCAGTAAAAAGTATATTTCGATTTTTTCTAACATAGCTCGTTTTTGCGATCACCAATCCGCAAGAGGTTGTTAATGACTAGCATGTACTGTTCACACGGTACGTACCGAAACAATAAATAATGTAATTACACAGGATTCCATTACATAAGGAATGGAGGCGTTAAACACGGGAGTCCCGTTCTGTTCCCAACTGTAATTACAACACTACTCTAAATTCAACTCCTAATTGAGTTAGGGCCTCTGTTTGTAAGCGACGGGTCCGACAAATTAAAAACCTTGTAGGAGTATAAATAAAGACTATATTGGACTGTAAAATGTATACTACTTATAACTAGATAAATTCTGTA
This sequence comes from Cnaphalocrocis medinalis, assembly GCA_014851415.1. Lineage (NCBI taxonomy): Eukaryota > Metazoa > Arthropoda > Insecta > Lepidoptera > Crambidae > Cnaphalocrocis > Cnaphalocrocis medinalis. The sequence continues at coordinate 10,898,563 of CM026290.1, read as the reverse complement.
GACATCGAAAAATCTTACATAATATATACAAACGTAAAAGACAAAACACTAGCGTGATGGAATCGACACGCAGCTCCATCTTTTGGTACATAGTGAACTATGTGCCAAAAGATGGAGCTACTAATGACCCGAAACGAAGTCAGAGCGTGGCACTAGTTAATTTATAAAACAAAGCCAGATCAGACATTTGTCAGTCATAGATGGATCAGGATACCTAACTCTCACAGAAGGCTGTGAGGGCCAGGTATCACTTCGGTCGTGTTGGCTCATTCATGCTGGAGAGTGGCTCTCCAAAATGCACGGATAGAAATGTTTTCGAAGTAGGATTGTTGAATCTATACTTATTTAGATAAAATGATATAAAATGGCTATATACCTCTATCCTGAAAGATTTTATACAATTATGAGATCGATGAAGGTATACAGTCTGAAGTAAGTTCTACAGCTCATAATGATTTTACTTTTCAAAAGTTTCAGATCTCGTTATGACTGAAACTTGTAAATAATCTCGGCCTAACTTCACAAACTTTATCTCTAGAAGCTTTTGAACGAATGATATTATATCAGACAATGAAAAGAATGCTCATATAGGTATATAAGAATGGATTTAAATTGCTTTACCCTTGTATTTTATCAAAAGTAACATGTAAATAAACAATATTCAAGCTACATTGATTATTTCTCTGCCGGGTGTAGAAAGTAAGGCCAGGGTTTAATGTAGGTATTAATTACGTGAACTAATTACGTCACGATATTAACCAGTCCTAGGAGGCCGCGGTCCCGGCCCGAGTTATTATTTTAATACGATATCACATAGTAAATAGAAAACCAGTAATGTAAATGGGACACGTAAAATCCAACCACCACGATGCACTGCCTTAAAAAAAAACAAGTTATTACGCCAAGTGAGTGAAAGTTTAAAGGGCTTATTCCCAAGGTAGACTTCTGTTTGTCCACCCCGAGTGGACAGTGACACTACAATTTAACACATTCCCGTTGTCCACCCTACTCACTACCAAGATGGGGTAGACAACTTGAATGTTTAGAACATTGGCGCCACTGTCCATCCGGGGCAGGCAAACAAAGGATGGGCAACGGGAATAGGCTGTGGAAAGTGGGAATATTTTAAACATTTGTGTCACTATCCACCTGAAGTGGACAAACAGAGATTAAAGGATAACAGTGCACTAGTAAATCCCGTTGGCAATGCATTTATGCACTTAAAAGAGAAGCGCACTATGGTGTTCTGTGCATTCAAATAGGAGGTATTATTTGGTTTTTGTTAAGCGATACCTGGTAAATGGACGCTAAAGCTTGGGTCTGCAATATAGTTGTATGTAACATGGTCTGTGTTCTAATAGATTGAAGTGATTTGTACAGAAATGTCTCACTGCTCGCTAATGCCGTGGTCCGGCGCCCACAGTCCCTCGAGAGAATTATAAGTTTAATGCGAGTGCGTGTTGTGTGCTGTGTTTATTAGCGCCTAACGTCTAACGGCAGCCTTCGCACGTCGCGTCGGGTCAAGGAAGTAGGTAGCAACGACCTCTAAACGTCTGGCGCACCACGTAACAGGCAGTGCTTAGACTTTTAGCCTCTATTTACGTTGCGACTTTAGAGAGCGTGGCTCAGTGGAGGTGCCTTGTTTAAGGGTCACGAAGGTCAGACGACAGCTGCTTGAATTGTAGGGACCGGAGCTCCAAAGCGACAGCTTCGGACGCAAGCGGTTATTACATGTTGTAGGGACACAACATGCGATAATTTGAAGCTTTCGGCTTAGTAGTGTTCCTGCACCATACCTATTCTATATTATGGGTTGGCTTGACTGCATCCGCCGACGAAGCTACTTGAGTCGGTCGTAATACACTATAGTTACTTGTTATAAAAAAGTCATCAAAATAACTTAAAACCACTAAGCATAGACTTTCAATTCATAATCGATGTCCCAGCCAAATGTTGACAGCCCTACGCATAATAAAAGCTCGACTGAGTGCCAAAGTAAATATGCATTTATCGAAGACTAAACATAAACAATTTTTGCTTTCACAAAACCCTCCGAGTCAATGAACGAAGTGTGTTTTTCCAAGGAAAAATCGGCCAAGTCAGGGCGGAACTCGCACACGAAGGGTTCCGTACTAATTAAATAGTTTGTACACCACAGAATACACCAATACTTGAATTTAGTATGAACAGATGTTAGTTTGCGATATTCTTACTTATTTTTTATTCCATTTATAAAGAGGCAAGTTCTATAGACATAGACATTCTTAAATACAAACCGAAAACTGGGTCATTAGTCTGTGGTAAAACTATAACATCTTTATATAAGAGTGAACCGGCATTTTCTAGGCAAACGCATGTCAACCTAGACCTCATCATCGTCACTTTCCAACAGGTAGTCGAGCGATGGCTATAGTTAAAAAAAAGGATAGTTTTTAACAGGATTTCCACCATGTCGTTATTTGTAAACGCCATAGCCACGGTGTTTAAAAGTACCTGGGAGTAATGCGGTTTATCAGTTTTTTCAGGTTATTCAGTTTAACTATCTTAATGTTAATGACCATAAAATTTTAAAAAAGCACATTAAAATTACCGGTTTTCGGATTTACCCTTCTATATTTTATTCTATTAGTTGCGATTTCTGTCGAGTTTCATGATCTAACGAAAAAGGGAACCTCGTACCTACTCTATATAATTTGAATACCTAGCGAGTGTTATAACAAGCATAAACGGATGTATCTTTTGATTACGGTGTCTTTGAAGTCAAAGATAGATAGGCGGATAACAAAGTAAGAGATTCCGTTTTTTCCCTTGAGCCCCGGAACCCTAAAATGCTATTTGCATTGAGAAATGTGATATCAATCGCGAAATGTGACACGAACGGGCGGCGACTTGAAAAGGCGCTGCTTCACGCGATCTCAAGATAATCTTGTCTATTCAAAATGATTAAAATAAAATCTGTTTGATATTGTTAGACGATTCGAGAGTTATAAAAATAGAAAATCGAGTTTTGTATTCATAAAAGCTTTCTCGTTAGTGAGTAATACGATTCAATGAAAGCAGTTCATTGAAATATCTACTAATAGGTATAAGTACTGGTTTGCAATCAATCAAATAGAAAACACTATGATCATTTAAAAATCGGAAATGACTCCTGATAGGGTTAATTGAACAAACTAATTATCTCTAAATTGGCTTGGAGTAGTAAAAATGTTCAAGGGATTTCGAAAAGCCTTGGAACAAACGTTGTTCAGAATAGTACATTACGTGGCTAAAGAGATATAAATGTTCATACCTAGATACATCCAGAATATCACAAAACCTATCTTCAAGAGTGTTACGACAAACTTCATATAAATCCGTAACTAAAACGTCTCGTCCCGCACAAAGCGATCGCTGGAGCGAGTGTTATCGAGACGCGATACATTGCGCCTCACAATACAATACATTGTATACCTCCACCCCCCCCTCCCTCCCCTCCACTCGCAGATCAGCTTACGAGCTAACGGACTCGCGGAGTTTATGATAAGTTGTACCTTGGTTCTATCTACAATACATTAGCGCTTCGCGAAGATCAGCCTACTTTCGATTATAAACCGATTTTCAAACTCGGCGCATCTATACAAGTTGTATCTGTAGAAATTTACATCCTTTGCACTAAGTCCGTCATGTGACATAGTTGGAAAAATTATCGACGAATTTTCAAAAGTCATGACGAAATGTTGTTCAGAATGGTTGGTAAAGATGTGGTTTTATGGATTTAAGTGTCTACAGATACACCTTATATGTTACTCACAACTAGACTGTACTTTTAAATGAGCAATGTCAAAGCACGTCGGGATCTTGTTTGGCGATTAGAGAAAATATTATGAGGAAACCTGCACGTTCCAGAGTTTATTTAGAAAATGAAATCGTGATCCAGTCGGTCTGGTGTCACTATTTAAGCGTTGCAAAGATCAGACGGCAGTCATAACTCATCATCATCAGCAACCTACACTCGTCCACTGCTGGATATAGGTTTCCCCTAATGCACGCCACTGCTCCCGATTTTCGGCCATCCAGCCCATATTCGAGGGCTCGCTGGAGAGCCAGCCCTTGAATATCATCATCCCATCTGGTCGCAGGACGTCCAACATAACGCTTACCGAGTCGCGGTCTCCACTCAAGGACTTTACGGCTCCAACGACAGTCACTTCATTGTTCACCAGACTTAACCACCTCACCATCAGGTGTCCCATCTGCTCGTCGGCTCGTTGTAATGTAAAAAGTACCATTACACCGCGGAGGCTCCCATTACCCCGCCACGCGTCGCAGCGCTTCCGCCGGCGCCGGAGTGTATCCGCAACAGGTCCGGAAGGAACCTCTTACGCTTTACACGTTATTAACAGCCTGGAATCGCGATATGAATGCGTAGACGTAATGGAATGCGGATTGGAACCTCCTTTTTATTACTTACTTCATACAGGGTGTGTAGGGGGTGCTTCTACCAACCATTCTGAACAATATTTATTCTAGGACTTTAGTCAAAAATGTTTTTGACTCCCATACAAAATCAACAAGTCACTGAACCAGTCGGCCACGTAGCGTGTACACATACAAATAGATAGTAATGTAAAAATGTAAAAAAAATTGCATGCGAATTTCTAAGCCATAAAACAAATAGGTATTGTTCTGAATGATGTGCTCAAATGGACATAAATGTTCACAGATACATCTTGTAGTACCTTAGTACTGTGTTTGACTATACCTGCCTATATTTTTCTTTTTATGTAAGTTAACATCTCTTTCTTTTCAGGTGATGCGTTATAAAGCGAATGCAGAGTGAGTGAGTGTCTTAAATGATATTTTTTGCTTTCTAATTGTACTAGTTAGTGTTTTTAATAGTCGGAAACAACATTGTGTTATAGATGTCCCTGGGTGGTAAAGACGTACCATCAGGTGAGCCGTCTTCTTATTTGTCCGCTATAGTAAAAAAAAAGTTACTGCAGTGTAGCTACTTGGCAGGCCCTCTCGTACGCTTACTTGCGAACTTCAGTTTGTTTGTAGTGAAAAGGTAGACTTAATTTCTAGTGACCTTCAGGACTGCTGGCCTGGCTGGACGGCTACCAGCTGATTCTACGAGTCTCGCACCGCAAATATATGAAAATATTTTTTATCGTACACTCATTAAAATTATGTTTGTTTGAGAGTGTTAAATGGACTATCCTACTTACTCGTATATTATACAGGCGAAAGTTTGTGAGGATGTTTGTGTGTTTTTGCTCTTGTACGCAAAAACTACATAACGCATTGTGATAAAAGTTTACAATAATATAACTTATTCAGAATAACATTATAACGATAATTCTATGATCAGGACGGAGCTAGTCTTCAATTTAGGTCAACGGTATTTTGTTTCTTTTTCCTAAACCGTTGGAATTTTAATTATTATCTTGATGTTTCAGCTGCTTCCCGGCCAACATGTTTTCAAGCGAACAATTTCACTTTGTTCAGTTATATTACACAGAAATTTATTCTAAATTCTATAATGCTTTAAAATTGTAAAATATGTTTTCAAATGTCCTTTTCCCTTTTTTGCAAACAAAACTTCCACATTTAATTTTCAAACGCAATACTCGGCCCGCATGCAAAGCACAAAGGTTCGCGACCCTGCCAGGACCTCGCTACATACGTACGGGGCTACCTGCTATGTGTGGATACGCATTGTTAGAGAATTCGTCCCTTGATGTGTCACATTCCCGCATGCATAGCTGGGCCCTTGCCGAGGGGTCACGCGTAGTACACCACCTAGTATAACAGACGCATGAAACTGTCAGGTTAATTATTTATCATTCTCCGAGTGAGAAATAGCTTTTTAAAGACATCTTGTTCACATATTCATAGTTTATCTGTGAACATTTACATCCTTTCAGCCACGTCTTCTACCAATCATTTTGACCAACATTTGTTCTACAACTTTTAGAAATTCGTCGAAAATGGTTTCGAATACCCATACAAAATGTACAAGTCACCTGCTCTGTATGAAAAGTTGATTTTTTTATGCGAATTTCCAAAAGTCTTAGAACAAATATTGTTCAGAATTGTTGGGATAAGACCTGGGTGGGAAGTTGGGAAGGGATGTAAATGTTCACAGATACACTATGTACCTGTATTAAAAGCAGTGGTATTTTGCGCTGAGACTCCTATGTTCGATGTCAAAGTAGTCTACTCGTATAGATCGAGTTTCGTATTCATAGTCTCGGTTTTCACTATCGACAAAATATTATTCCTAAGTTTTAGGATGTTGGCAGTGTTGTATTCCTATGTCCCGGAAAGCATGTTAAGCAACGGCTTAAGGGCTTAACAAGGGTTGAGCGTAAGACCCGTTGAATCTGCATCCGATCCCAGGCGGTCGTGTCACACTGGTGACCCAATGAAATATGGGGTAAGGAAATAAAAAGTTATATCACAGTATTAGATAAAGGAAAGCACTTGTTATATTGTGGTAATAATTATGGTTAGTGTTCTTGATCGTTGCCTTTGCTCATTATTTACTTTTTCTTAAAGTTTAATCCGATCAAGATTTGACTAATGGTAGGTAATTTGTATTTGTAGAGCCGTGTGAATGAGCCGCGCTTTGGCATGCATGGGCTTGTCGGATTGATACCATAGCCTCACAGAAGACCAGTAGAAAGCAGCCCCTGTACTTTTTGCATAATCAAAGTCGGATTAAAAAGTGCTATAATAAAATATAGAAGACATATTTTTAAAAGAGGATGACGTTTTTTAAAAGAGTTTTTTTTGTCAACTCTACTTCCACTCCAATATCTGTGAAGTCTCGAAGTATCGACCTAGATCTCTCTGATGTGCTACTAACTTCTCTTCTTCTTGCCGGATTCTCCTAGCTTTGATTCTAGCTCCGCTCTCTTTTTATGAAAAACTAGGCAAGGCTTGCCCCTCTTTGCTTCGAGACAGTAGTTCCAGGCTGAACCATTAGATGTCGCTGGGTGTCGATTACATCGCGCTAATGTTTCGTATTTTCAGTTTACCTATAGTCAAAAGTGAAAGTCAAAGTCAAAATATTCTTTATTTGCATAGGCTTGTACACAGCACTTACAAATCTCATACATTAAGAAAATATTTAAACTATTTAAAGATAATGTATATAACTTAAATGAAATTAAATATATATCTTGATACGTAAGATATACTAAAAACCTTTCTAATATCTATTTCTTTATAAAAAGTTTATAAGATAAAATGTTGGGATTGAAACTTTAAAATATTGAGACACAGTGAACCAGAGTGTGCCAGCCCCGCGCCGCGGCGCGGTCACCCTGGGCATCGCTCAGACAATTCGACCAGTCGCCCGCGGGACCACTTTCTATTTGACGTTTCATTTCTACCCTTTATACATTTGCAACTCATCATTTATCATGTTTAAGCTCATTTTGTACAAGTACAAAGGCTTTCAATAAACTAGATGGATAACCAGGACAGGAGATGAGAGACTTAGAATATCTAAGCTTGTTGATGTAAGTAAGAACATGAAATTTCCAAGAAATATGTTTTCGTACTCTAATACGTATATAATATGATAGTAATGACTATCAAGATCAAAGACTCTGTTTATTATATTGTTACAGCAATACGTGAAATTTATTCTTTAGTAAAGTACCTACGCACTTAAAGCAAATAAATATTTACTTGTGTGATTGCTAAAAATCAGTTGTACTGTTGTTTATGCAGTAGTTGCAAATATTGCTGAGCTATCACCCATTTACATTGCTGACACACAAATAACCCTTTGTAAAAAACAAACTTCTATTTCAGTATCTAGTAGGAACTTTCGTTTGTCCTTTTTGTTTAAGGTGGGGGAGCAGGAATTAACACACTTATTATTGCTTTGAGAAAAAGCCATTCTTGCAGTGTTTATTTGGAAGTTATGTTTGCAAGTGAAAAAATGTAATAAATGCTGTTTTTAAAAGTTTTTAAGTACTTTGAATACCGAGTTGGCTTTGTTATTATAACCAAGCAGGTTTACCTGTTCTAGCAGTCCATGCGCGTCCAATGTTGCTCTTTGGGCGCTTGTTATGTTAGATAGTTAATGTATTAGTTATGTATCTTTGAAATGTCTTATCTCTATCACTTACAAAAATCGTAGGCCTAGTACAAGACTTGGATAGTTTAAATGGTGGAACAGCTCCTCATTATGTGGTTTATCTGAGATTCTTATTTCTCACTATATTTGCTTTAAAAACTCTTCCAAATAAATCTGCTTAGATAACAAATTCGTCGAATAAAGACACTCAAAACATGATACCTTTCGTGAGAATTGAAAACGAGGCCGTCGACTTCAAATGTTGGATAATAAAAGCTTCTGAGAAATCTGTTCACCCAAACCTAAATCTGTTACGAACAAACGTATATAATACATAACTGACATAACTTAAGGAGAAATCCAGTACAGAGAACAAACGTAAACAGAACATGGAGAAATTCAGTTAATTTAAATCCGTTTAGAACATTCTGAAACTTATAATGTAAGTTCAAAATCTATAAGTACGTAAGTTTTGTGCATGTACCACCAACACAAATGTTTGTTGATGAAACAAATATTTGTGTTGGGTCTGGGTGCTTGTGGTTCCTTCGTTGTTTCTGGTTTCCATAGTACAAGGGAAAACCTTAGTTTGGGACCAGAACAATTATGTGATGTTGTCTCAATTTATTTATTTATGTTTGATGTAATATTTTTTATTGCTAGCCTATATTGTCCCACTGCTGGGAAAAGGCCTCCCCCGAGTCGCTCCATCGATCTCTATCCATCGCCATCTGTGGCCAATTGATTGCGAAGGTGATGTAAAAATGAACTAAAAAAAATTATGTTAAGCTGTTGTTCCTGCGCCTGATCCATTTACAATCGCAGTTCACTTATGTCTGCCCACACACTTGTGCACTAGAAATGTCCCGCGTTTCCGCCATAGCCGAAATATCGATTATGAGGACATTAACTACGTCTCAAAATCTTTGTTATCTCATCTTTGAAATTGGCTTAAAGTTTCTTAGGAAAAATAACTCCATGTTATGTCAGTTCATATTACTGCTTGTTTGGCCGTGAGCAGTTCAGAGGATAACGCTGAGGCGAGGATTCGACGAAACTAGCACCGCCAATTTTATTGATTTATATTGACTTTGGCTATTATACACATTTTTCAACAAAGCACGAATATAATACCTCTGTGAACACTTGAAGGATAGAATTTACATTATATTGAGACATACGCATATTTGTATTAAAATTTGATAGAAGTGGCTACTTTAGAGTAGTGACAAACGAGCAATCAATAATACCTACCTATGTTTACTTACTTGTACGCAGATAATAATATTACACAATTTTATTTCAAAGACATTTGGTTTGGTTTAGTGGTTTAAGTACGGGCCGAGGTTCTCGGAGTCGTGGGCTCAATTTCCAGGTCGAGGAACAAGAATGTTTTGATTATTTCGTAATTGGTCTGTGATCACCAATCTACATTAGGCATAGCGTAGTGATTAAGCTTAATCTCATCATTAATTACAATTAAGCATTCACAAAATTACTTTGTTAACAATGTATCGCCTTCCGGTGTGACTGATATCCATGGGCAGCGGTGATCACTTCAGATGACCCGCTTGCTCGTTTGCGATGAGATCGGAAATCTCATAAAAAAACAATTGTTGGCGCTAGTTTCATCAAGACCCCATGTTAAAATATCAGTGAAGATTTAGCAGGACACTTTTCTTTGCTTCAGCGGACGATTCTGTCTCCGAATTTAGTGTCACATCTTTTTTCGCGTAATTTCATCTACGTATACTTTTTGTTCGGGAAAATATACTGGATTTAAGCTAACAGGTTTTACTCAAAATCTGAATAATTATTAATTAGAGACTTTTCAGAAATAGGAACGATATTATTTTCTGAGATTTTTGAGAGCGATGGTAACTCAGTGAATTAGAACGCGCCTTTCATATGAGGGGTCATGGTTCGAATCCGATAATGCATTTACTTATGGATTATTCAAATCTATGTGCATATTTCTACCATTAACTTTCCACCATGCATTGCCCTGTTGTAGGACAGTATACGCTGACACTTTAGTTGACGAAATATTAAGTGATACTTTAGGGCCATCTTTTTGCTTAAAGAAATAATTTACTAGATAAAGTATTTATGAAATCGCTTCTGGAAACTACTTGTCACTATTAGTATTCATTCACTATAACGTAATATAATAGTAAAACAGTGCAATTTAAACTTACATCGTCTTGTATCTTGTTTCGACAAGTAAGCAAACAAACTTTAGGTGTTGTAAGACATTCATCTAACAACTGTGCGCCTTAGAGAATTATGGAGTTTCGGGCTGGTTCACTACCTATTTCAAACTTTCCATGGAATTGAGAGTCCGTGGCGTTAAAGATTGGCAGCGCACTTGTGACTCCACTAGTGCTGCGGGTCTCCACATGGGCGGCGGCAATCGTACCATCAGGTTTATCAGTTTATCCATCTGGTCTACCACTTTACTACACGTAAATAAACCATAGAGTCATTCTTGGATTAAAATAGAGTTCCAATTTACTACGCCATACGAACACACGAACTTTTCATACGAGTAGAATTACTGATTTTTCATCGAATGTTTATTAAAACGATGCCTCAATTAGCCGAATGTTTATTTCACTGAATATTTTTTATTGATTCTGAGTACATCTAGATAGATGTAAATAATTTCATCAAGCTAAACCTGAATTTTCAGTGAATTTACAATATCAACGACACCTTTCTGTTTTTAACTTTTAATCGCCGTTCTCAAAGTTTCTATCTTCAATTTTCAGTAGGTAGGAGATCCAGAAGTAAAGGTAGTTTCAAAAACTATAATTGTAACTTCTAATCTTTGTTGTACCATACATAATGATGTGTACTGTTTATAAAATCTACCAGCAGTCATTATTGAAAATTTCGGTACGACATGTACGGCTTTTACGTACCTATCAAATTCAGTACATGCTAAATTTAACCACTGTCAGATGGCAAAGTTTGGTTTTAGAATAAAAAGAATAACTAGTTCGTAGTCACGTTCAATATACTATTGTGAATCTTAAGATTTACCAAGTAAATGGAGGTAAAAGTTCGCATTCCAATATTTTTTTTATGGATATTTACCAATTTAATAGACAACTAAGGTTTTACTTGATGAGATTTACCCTAGTTCGAGTTTGTACAGTAACATTATTAGTATCCCGTAAGCGGTTCGTTCCTCGCGTCTTCACCTCTCTTCTCCCGCCGCGGCAGAAACATTGATTAGTGGGCACCGACGTTCCCGAGGAAACTGCGAAAGCTCCAACGAATAATATTTCTTTGAAAATATTTCCAATTGTATGAATATTGCTTTTGACGTGGCGGGAGTTGCATTGCCATAATAACTTCCTGGTGGTTGGTGTAAAATTGCTGAGGAAATTGGAAATGTTATTTTTGTTTTATATTGACTTGCTAAGATATTGAATGCCAATAAGTCGTAATGTGAAAATAAGTCATAAGTTATGAAAAAATATTATGTAAGTATTTCGATTTTCTGGTATTCGGTAGTACCTACCCACTGCTGAGTGGAGGCCCTTTCCCTTACGTAAATGTACCCAGTCCTGAGGTGCTCGGGTCCATGTGGTCCTTGCGATTTTGGCGACCCATCGTAACACCGGTATCTAGACTTCGTCTGCCGTTTCTAGGATACCATTTGGTCATAACTTTGCCCCACCTGTCATTACCTCGCATAGCTAAATGTCCTGTTCAATTATGGAATTAATTATGTCCATATTTTACGCATCACACATAAAGTGGCAGGTCCACTTTACTCGTATGTGTGATGCGTAAAATATGGACAAAGCAAAAAAACTAACTTAACCCATTCAATAAATGATTAGTATGCAACAAAAACAATTTGCACAAATGCAGCAATTATTGATGCAGCTACAAACATTTACTGTCCAATTAGTCATTGTGATTATGATTTAATAATTTCTCGTTATTATTAACTCTGTTATAGTGTCAAGTTAGTTATCATGATTGTGAAAATCGTACTTAAGTTTTAATTCGCGCGATTTCGTTCAAAGTGGTCTCGGCAGGATTCGTACATTTGACCAGATGGCGCATTTGGTAGTGCCTCGTACGCCAAAGGTAATGGGTTCGATCCCCACCCTGGACATACGTGCTACTTAGTATGGAATCAGGTCAATGTATGAAATGTGCGATTTTTTTAGTATTATTATATTGATTATGAAACGCAAAACAGTGGCTTTCTGTTGCGTGACTGTGACTCTAACTGCTTTCGACAGTCCACTGCCCACAATTAACACTAAATCTTAAGCTACTTAGTACAAAATCAGTCCTAGGCAGGCTAGGAAACTAATCCAGAATTATCATAAAAACTAAGTTTAAAATAAGACTATGTACCATGTTTTTAGCAAGATAACTACGATTCTTCAGGCATCATGTTTTAAACATGAGACTTGTATCAAGATCAAGAATATTTTTATATTTGAAAGCCGAAAAGTATATACATTAGCCTTTACATAACTATAAATTGTGTAAATAGCTGTAGAGAAAACTCAGTTGTTCAGCTTTATGTTGCCTAAGATTTATCGCTGCGAATTGAGCTGATACCGCAGTCCAGAGTATAGATGTATCAACGTCTCCGCAGTATAAAGATACGCATTAACAAGACAGATCGATGCGAAGAGCACCTCTCTGGTTGGTGACATTGAACAAGGTTGCCGAAAAACGTCCGTTTCTAAAAAGCTAGGACGTAAAGTAAAAGTCGCTCTCGAAACATCACACACACCTGACAAGATGTTGCCGACCCCGATTTCTCAGGTATCCGGTCTCAGGAAAATATTTTTGGAGGGAAATTAAAACTAAGTCGAAAAAAAAGATGATTAATAACGAAAGTTTTAACCAAACCGAAGTGAAACCGACAACGCGACAACAAAATCAATGAAAAACGAAACCTCAATCAAACGAAACAAAAGGTTTGGATCAATTTAGCACAGATTATCTAAAAAATGTCTAAATTATGGAGGGATTTCGGAGAACATATGCAGACAGACCGCGGACACTGTTAATTGACCAAACATACACGCGAAATGCATAGTAAGTTGAAGACCACGCCTTTTAGTGATCACGTCTGAAGGAGGCCGTTACCAGAAGTAACAGTGAGCTGAGTCACTATTTCACTTAAATCATTCACTTACGGTTGAAGTAGCGTAGGTAGCTGCCGTGGTAACAATCGGCCGACCCGAAAACCCACAAAGAAGGTTGGTTCAGAAATCGATGTCAGGTATGACTAATGATGTTGATATGAACATTATTTGCTCTTAGCTCTAGGGATAGAATATGGTCAACAAAGGATTAAAGTGCCCCATATACGTTCTATATGATATCGTATACAATCGCATCGTAAATGACGTAACACATACTATTGGTAATAACTGTCATCCTTACCTAACTTATACGTGCAAAAGTGACAAAAAAATGTAACGAACCGTAAAGAAACTTAAAATATTATAATAGACATACATGATTCCATGAGGTTTGTTGCGATCTTTGACACCGTCTTTCATGAAATAAATTATTTTTAACGATCTTGCCATACAATGTCGATTTGTTCATAAAAGTGGGATCACTTTTACAACAATGCTGTCATTAGTAGTTTTACTGCTTTAGATATTTTGAATCGCCGTCGAAGTCGAAAATAAAATATTTCGGAACAATCTACCAGTGTTCAAGATGCTTTAACCCATATATATCATTTACATTGTAGGCGCTCTGTTCTACTCACACGGAATGCCATCCAGCAATTTTCACGTACAGACTTTTCCTAACACAATTTATTCTTCTTCTTGATCGTTTTGGCAAAACGTGTTATGAGGAGCAACCGCTACCAGTAAGCACTTCAATTTGACTGAATTAGAATAGAAATAGAAAAATTAATTGAATTCAAGTTCACATGGAATACTTATTAATGTAGATATAGCTGGCGGCACGAAAGAATAGCGATGACCGTTATTTTGCGCACTTGTAAAAAGAGAAGACTTTCTATTAAAATTGGTTTCTGCGCACTCAAGGTCATAACTACTGTTTCATGCCGCAGACTATAAGTGTTGTCTCGTGGTACCTGTATTGAATCGCTAAACACGTGTTGTCTCGTTGGTTCTAGGTGGTGTAAATATTTTCTTCATTATAATAATTGTAGAAGTGTAAAACTACACCGTCACAGCCACTGTCTTTTTGTCAGAGGTTGACTGGCAGATAATGCTTCTTGGTATTAAGTTCCCCTATTATACCCAATGTGCAATAAAGTTGAAATAAATAAAACTTTATTTAAATGGGACAGCTGAAATTACCAGCCAATTTTACCAAAACGAGAAACGTGTCTCTTTAATCACTTGAAATTGGCAAAGTAATTTGTCCGGCGAACACTATCCAAGCGATAAACAAAGAAAAAAGTGGTCTTGGCTATAATCTCACCAAGTGCCAGTGCCAAGCTATAACTTTGTAGAATAGCCCAATAGCCGTAGTGACCCTGGCTCGTACGCGAAAGGTCACCGGTTTGACTCCCACTCCGCACTAACATTCCGTGTGTTAAGCGCTCACGTTTATTCTGGTCGTAAAGTAGGTATTTAACTATTTATATTTGTAATTACTCTGTTGTCTGATATGTCACGTGATTTTTTTAATGTGATAGGTGACAGATCAGCAGACGGATCACCTGATGGTAAGCGATTGTCGCAACACCAGCGCAAAGTTGAGTCACAAGTGCGCTGCCAAACTTTTAACCTCCTTTCCCTCCGATTGAGCCTTCATCACCCTGACTCACTCCACGAAACACAGCGCAGGCGCTGCCGCTTCATGCCGGTCTTCTGTGTTCTTCTGGTTTGTTCTACTATTATTTTAAGACTACTACTAAATATTGGTAAAAAATATTTGCAAATCCCAGGGTTGGTTCCTCACACCACACACTCATGGGTCAGGCCAGTCTATTAAATCCAAAGCTTGGTTTTCCCACTATGAGGTTCTTATCGAGTGGGTAAGTGGTGTAGTATGATTCAGGCCGTAAAATACCGCAAGAAGCAAATGTATTAACAATTGGGTATTTGATTAAATTTTTTTATGTGTTAAGGGGCTACATAAAAAAAAAACCTTACCTTCATTGTGGCTTTGCCAGGTCCCTGGGAGACGGTACAATCTGATACTAAGGTGAACATTAATTCATACCTTTATCTAAGTCTGTAATGTTTTAGAAACACGATTTGGCGAGTTTGGTTCGATAGTTTTTTCGATTTGAAAATACCTCTAAAAATTACGTTTTCTCCAGATATTTACTGAGCGAGATTACCAATTCAGTCGGAAATTCCTTTAATTAGTAGATATTATAAATACTGATGTCTGATATGTGTCAGAATTTTGTTATTCAGCCTAGTTTTTTTATAAATACGTAATTAATTTTTCGTGATTTTGTCGACATCTTTGAGCAACTTGATAGAATCTGGGTGCAACGTATTCACGACTTTATTGACATGACCATTGCACTTCGACAGTATAGGAGCAAAGTTAATTGTCACAACAGCGGTCAAAATTACAGAATTGGAATCGTGATTTCAATTGACGTTATCAGACGCAAAGCATATATTGACGTTATCAGGGACATCGCACCTCTCAACAACCTACCCGTTCAGATCACCTTGCCGTTCGAACTCCTGCGACAATAGCATGCTACAGAGGAATCCAAGGAGTTAATCTCAAGAAGTTTCAATATTAGTTGGGATATTTTATCGCCTCTCATTTTTTACCTTTTTAAATTTTAAGTAGGTATGTTGCGTCTCCGTGGTATCCTAATTCGTTTCTGATGACGTGTGTTGACCGTGCCACAGTAAATATAGCTAAAACAGTATCGAAAGTCGGCCTTTTTGGTGAGAACGATTAGAGTTGTCCTTTTATGGCTCAATTCGATTATAGATTTATTTTCATAGAAATTTTAATCGTTAGTTTCACATTAAATGGCAATCACATTAAACAACCGAATCAATTAATGCATTGCTTGTGAGATATCAATATATTGCCAAATCAATAAATGAATAACCGACTTGGCGAAACATGGATCTCACCACTTTTTACGGTAGTTGGGAGACTTGGTTTTTTTGTCGAGTATTGTTTTTGATGGGATACATATATTAGCGGTCCGGTCGGTCGGCAGCGCACTTGCGACTCCTCTGGTGTTGCGGGGATCCATGGGCGGCGGTAATCGCTTACCATCAGGTGATCCGTCTGTTGGTCTGCCCCCTATCTCATAAATAAAAGACAATTTTAACGAAAGCTTCAAAACTGAGAGCGCGTCTAGCTCACATATTTTTATTAAAACGCAGCTTTTTTTTTGTCAGTCGTGCGAGTATAGACGCAAATAGTGTGCGAGCGAGAAGTGAATAGTTTCGCCGTTTTAATTTCTAATCCCAATGTTTATCCGCACGGGTAGTAATGGCTACTGTGCAACACATTCTTTCCTCCTGCTTTGACGCCAGATACTCAAACACTATACAAGCACACCAATACACCATCTCTCACAATTTTATACTTTAGCTTGCTCAGTAGTGTTATTGTCATGGCAGATCTCATCCATACTTTGATTTTGTTCAGTATTAATGAATAATAACATTGTTTTATCATTGCCCAAGAGGTACAGACCGATACGTGGCAAAATGTGGTCGGGGTGTGGCCGGAATGGGTGTGGCTGTCAAGTTCACTGTCGCTCATGTCACAGATATGCTATCGTTTTCACGATTTAGCGTGATTTAGCTCTTTGGGTATTTGACTATATTTTTTTATGTAACACATATCAAAAGATGCCTCAATTTAAGAAACATTGTTGAAAGAATCACTTGATTCTCATTTGAATTAGCTGAGATATCACAACTTTGAGAGCACATATTTTGGGCAATTCCAAAAACGCTCTGTACAAATGTCTATTGAAGTGTGACGTCACAACTCAAACTTCTGTGTAAATTTTGTTTGGGTTTTATAATAAAAGTTGGTGGAAAATGTACGGGTAGTTCAATGATATAATTATTTTTTTAAAATTTTATTCTTTAAAAATGGACTTGCCCTTTCACTTTGAATGCTCACAAAACCAGCTAGACGTTATATTTTTAACTGAAAATGTTGGCCATTGGTTCATATTTACCAATATTTTGAAAGAGTATCAATATTTTTTACTATATCGAGATTAGTCAAATACCCAAATGGTAGATTATTTATTTAATGGTTTGTATATTGTGTGTTTATTATTTGTTGTTTGTTCCAGTTTTTTTTTTCTTAATATTTTTTTTCTAAGTGTCATTGTTGTTGTTTGTTTTTTTGGTTTATCTGTTGTATTGTTTCATGTGCCTGTCATTCATTCGTTCATTTATAAAACGTCACTCAAGGTACATACTGAAAACTAGCGCTGCAGTGGCTTGAATGAAGCAGCTGCAGCAAATGCTGAGTTTGGACCTTATTGACCACCTATCTGTCTATGTATGTAAGCACTTAATGTTCCTTTCCGTTTCTCGTATGTACCTACTTCTTATTATGTATTCTGTGTCTTACTACTGTTGTGTTGTATCTCTTTTTGTTTGGTCAGTAAATATTTTACTTACTTACTGACGAGTGACGTCACACTTTTGTATCTTCTGTGCGCATCTAGTAAATTTTGTTTGGTAGCCATATCAAATATTTCTTGTAATAAATACATAAATGGTTTTTATAGTAATAGTTGGGGTAAAATATATTGGTAGTTCAATGATATTTAGGTAATTGTTGAATTTTTATACTTTAAAGATGGAGTTTCCCATGAAACTTTGAATGCTTACAAAACCAGCTAGCCGTTATATTTTTAACTGAAAATTTTGGCTAATGGTTCCTTTTTACCAATATTTTGATAAAGTTTAATGTATAGAGACTAATTTCTATACATTAAACTTAACTTAATAATAGGGTATTTGACTAATCAAATACCCTATTATTTATTTTTCAATTTTAGTCAAATATCCTATTATTTTATTTTTTATTTATCGTTCATCGATTCGAATCTCATTTTGTAGTCCGCAACATGGGTCCGCAATGACTTCACTAAGTATGCGGCACCCATCAAGAAAGTATGTAATTTATGAAGTAGGCAGGTTTGAAAAAAGAATGCTATATTTCATAGACTTTCACTAAGCTGGGCGGTACCGATCCAGAAAGTACGTAATTTGTGAAGTAAATAATTTCGAAAAAAGAATACGATATTTCATAGACGTCGGACGTGTATACCACAGACACAATGTCCTTACTGCTTTATTTACTGTGACCGCGCATGCGAAAGTGCGATTTGACGCGAATCAAGTGACAAAGTTACGAGTGTTGCATGAGGTGTGCGGGGGGAATGGGCGGAGTCTCTTCAAATCAAATAAATCGTTGTAGGGCCTTAATCAAAAGACGCCTCAATTTAAGAAACATCGTTGAAAGAATCACTTGATTCTCATTTGAATTACCTGAGATATCACAACTTTAAGAGCACATATTTTGGGCAAGCCCAAAAACGCTCTATAGAAATGGCTATTGTATTGTGACGTCACAACGCAAAACTCTTGTATGCGCGTCTAGTAAATTTTGTATGGTAGCTATATGCTATGCTATGTTTCGTTTAAGTAAATGGTTTTATAATAAAAGTTGGTGGAAAATGAACGGGTAGTTCAATGATATAATTATTATTTTTTAATTTTATACTTAAAAAATGGACTTGCCTATGAAACTTTGAATGCTCACAAAACCAGCTAGACGATACATTTTTAACTGAAAATGTTGGCCATTGGTTGTTATTTACCAATATTTTAATAGAGTATCAATATTTTTTACTAAATCGAGATTAGTCAAATACCCAATTAACAAAGTGTTTTATAAAACTAAATAGTGATTTCTTCCAACCAAAACTAACTTAGCTATTTAGGACCGAGCAGGGTCTCAGTAACAGGGAATGTATAAACACGGCCGAGGTCCAGCAGCTCCAGGTAATTACGAAGGCCGCAATCCGGTGGATCCAGGTAATCGGACGCGGCCCACGCAGTTCGTTAACGCTACCACAGTATAAACGCTCCTAGGAGCAAGGCCAGATACTTTGACGAGCACCCGGTGACCTTGTGTGCAGAAATTTATAAGTAAAAAGTATCACCAGCCTATATACTGTCCCACAGCAGGGCAAAGGCATCGCTACTATGTTGGGATTAGACTAAATCTCTGCGAAATCAAAGTTTGAAAAAAAAACCTACCCTTACAAATTTTACTAAGTAGTTGATCTCTTGATGACAAGACGATTTTCATGTTTATTTGAGAAAATCGTTCATACCTATATGTCCCACTGGCCATCATTACACTTTAGCCTATAGTTGGTATTCTTCGCAGGCACTCTTAATCTAATCACCCTCTTTCTCGGGCTGAAATAAAACAGAACACCTTCAAGGATTACCGCGGCGTACTAAACAGCGTTTAAAGGTTGAGGTAAAACAAAACGAATGGTAATCGGGGTTGGTTTGTCGCGGGCGGTCCGCCTCGCCCGCTAACCACTAACCGGCACAGTGGAGCAAAACTAGCCGTGAAATAACTGCGGAAGCATTCTGCGTTGGATCGTGCAAAATCATTACAATAGAGTTAGTCATTAGTCATTTTAAAGATTCATGGGAAGGAATCGTAAAAAATTCCAAAGCAACATAACGATTGACGAGATACACTTCAAGGTTTTATAAAATACAAATTTATTTATTCGGATTAACTCGGAAAACATGCTTTATGAAGTGCAATGTAAGCATTGACCTGGTTTTAAACGAACCTTATGTACTTAGACGGGATGATTACTTATGCTCATCTTTAAAATCACCATGAAAACTTCTTAACGTCCAAAAAATTTAAAAAGACTTGTTTATTCCTGAAGAAAGTTGTATAGAACAAGGAGATAATCAATGACCTTGTTCTATTATTTTTTAGTTTTCTAGGCAAATTGGGAGCTTCCCTTGGTGGTTTTGAACGCTTTATTAAAAGTAGAGCACATACGACTTGTTAAATAAAAAATATATTTGCGTACGATGGCAAGAGCTGGATCCGAGAAGCCAACGATTAATTGGAAAGTATTTGGAGAGGCCTACGTACAGCAGCAGACTGCAACAGGCGCATTAAAGCCTATGTCCAGCAGTAGACTGCAACAGGCGCATTAAGGCCCATGTCCAGCAATAGACTGCAGTACTGTAACAGTACTAATTAATATCACAACAGCTCATGAAAATTTCATCACTGTCAATTCTCTGCCTTGTGTCCGAGTTGCGAACGACTCGCCACTACCGACGTAATTAGCAAATCAGCGGGGACCAAAGACACCGTCCCTCCCCCCCGCCCCTCCACGCCCGCCCCGCACTAATGATAGTGATGCTCGCAGACAATCAGCCGGGCGAGCCAACTAATGCCAACGAAATGGAATCTTCGTTTTAGTAAGTGGACTTTAAAATAGGGAATAAATTGGGGACCAGCTGCTTTCGGGCCGGCAGTAAATCTGTAGTCATTTGACGACCCGTTTGTTCGGTTACTGCAAATAATGTTTTTTTTAATGTGGTAGGTGGCAGACGAGCACATGGATCAACTGTACCTGTGACGGTTTTCCGTAAAGTTGGTTTACGGATGATATTACGCGTTAACATTGACTAAGATAAGAATGCATAATTTTATTACAAACCAAAAGCTGTGTTTTGTTTTGGATTTTTCGTAGAAGCGGCAGAATATTTTTCATTCATTTTAAGACGTTTTGAGACTATCAATTTAGACAACGTCGAAGAACAAGAAGTAAAGGATCATTATATTTATTGTTAAGCAAGGCACAGGGCTCCATCATAGAAATCAAGTCATCGCTACTACAAGTATGATGGGAGTAGGCTTAATCACCACGCTTGCCTAATGCGGGTTTAAATCAAACCCCCGTGCTATATATTAAACGTGTCAAAAATAGTTTTAATCTAGTTAAGTTCATACATATTACTTTTCAATGTCAACACTAACATAATAAAAAAACTCATTGTAAAATATTCTGTCAATCCCAAAACAGCTTTTACCGACCTACAAATAAACAATTGTATTTACACACACACACACACACGCACCTTTAGGTACACACGAACGCACTTCACTAATGTAATTTGTGTCCAACATTTTGTTGTTAAATCTCAAAGTGAATAAATGAATTTCGTCAACTCTCTAATGAAGTGCTCAGCACTTATCGCTGGATCAAGTATCCGGCTTTCAATTTTCATGAGAAACTTTTTTAATTAACGACAGCCGTTTGACCTGAAAAGAAAAAGTTGAGTGCAAATACGACTTGGACGCAGAGTTCTTTATCTTCATAGAAGTTTCACTTATTAATTGATTTGTACGAGTGTATTAGCACCCTAGATCACGTTAGATTAATGCCCTTTAAATATCCTGTCGGCTAGTTTTGGCAACAATCGATACCAAACCAAAATTTACAACTGTTCACAAGTAAGTTAACTAGTACGTTAAGCAAACAAGCGCATATACAGTTTTCGATAAATGAGAGTACTAAGTAGGTAGTAAATACTGCCGCCATTCTACAGGATTCTACCAATCATTCTAAACAACATTTTATTCTACATACAATTTTCGAAAATTTGTCGAAAATTTTATCGACTAATTTTCACCATATAAAATGACCAGGTGACGTTACCGACTACGGTATGGAAGGTTTAATCAATGTTTTTTATTTGTGAGGCGACTATACAAGCAAGGGGATCAGATGATGGTGAGAGAAGCAACACCAGTGGACTTATTAGTGCGATGTCAATCTTCAAATCCCTCGGATCCTCCGGTACCCTCACTCACCTACTGGGTGAAATACAGCGCAGGCGCTGCTTCTATTCAAACAAAATACAGATGAATAAGAAGGCAGGAGTTCTTTGAGCTCCATTTGAGCCTTCGGCCCATTGATGCCGAAGTATGGCTTGCCTACGGCCGAAATGCATAAATATCAGATGGATAAAGTAGATCTAGGGTGGCTATCCATTTTTATTTGATGATAAAAAAAACATTTTGAGCTGCAATAACCTACATGTTGGCCTGTTGCAATTTAAATGTAATTGCATTGGTAGGTTAGCTAAAAAAATATTTTACTTTTCAAATATGCACGAGTTAAATTACTGGAATATACCCGATAGTTTTTTCTGGGAATACGATCGGTTAGTTTTGCGTTAGTTTAGGCGTGATTGTATTTACTTTAGTTGGAAATCCTGTATTATGTATACGCCACGGATGAAAATTTATTCATCCGTATTTTTATATAGGATAACGGAATCAGATTTATTTTATTTTGTTTGAATAGAAATACTTAGAATAGAATAGAAAAAAGTTTATTCAGTGACAAATAACAAAAATTACAATACCTACATACAATAAAATACAAAATAATAACAACGAAATAAAATAAAAACCATTAGCAGTGTCACTGAATAGGTTTGAGTGTTTTTCATTTATATTGGACGTACAATGTGAACTCTAGACTCTCACTTTTAGATAGCCATTAACAAAATGGATATCTACCTAATACTTTCGAGCTCATAAACTGATATTACAATTTTGAAGTTTCAATTAGATTTTCCCATGAATTTCAGCTCTCTGAACTCTCAATTTCATAATATTTGCGCGCTTTGAACACAGTCAGCTGAAAAAGTTACTACACAATTTTGGCAGCTATTGACTTTGAGAGTCAAAGTCAACAAGCTCCTTGCATTAAAAGCTACAAACTGTGAGACCGAGTGCAGGTACTTCTACTGTAGATTGTAGGTACACGTGATATGTAAACGACGTCATTATATTATATAACTCGTCTCCGCACGATAAAAAGTTCATAACTGTTCTCAATTAGTTTTTTATTGCACACTTCCATCGTAAATTCCGGCGGAGTCCCCTCAAATGTTTAAACATTCATAAAGGTCACCAAGTTTTCGTATTAACATTTTTACAAGCGACTGAATATTTTTATGAAGGTAATGTTTCAACCGACAGTTTATTCGCTGAAATCCAGGAAACCTGAGCACCTTCTAAATAATAAATTATAATGCCGATCATCAAAGCTTAAAGTAGGGTGTTTTATGTATCGTACTAGAAGCTGATACGTAGATGTGGCCATATCTGTCGAAGGACTGACAACCGTTAAGGTATTTTAACAGTTCTTGAGTGGAGGTAGCGACTCTGAAAGTGTACTCGTAGCGTAGGGCGCCTTCCGATTAGATACAGTGACGTTATATGATATAAATTGCATGAACCAAGCCAGAAAACGGCCAACGATGGGGGATGACTATGTCCAGAAGAGGACTGAAACAAGTTAACGACGTAAGGCCCTGACAGCAGACTCAATGAAAAATCAATTGTTTTATGCCTAT
Organism: Cnaphalocrocis medinalis; assembly: GCA_014851415.1. Taxonomy (NCBI): domain Eukaryota; kingdom Metazoa; phylum Arthropoda; class Insecta; order Lepidoptera; family Crambidae; genus Cnaphalocrocis; species Cnaphalocrocis medinalis. The sequence continues at coordinate 10,875,055 of CM026290.1, read as the reverse complement.
TAAAAGGCTTTTGAGTCTTGAGGCGTTACAATTTAAGTTATCGCTTACGAGTAAGGAACGTCCCAGCCGGTATGATATATAGTGAAATATCAATGACTACATACCTAACCTACCTCAAAACATGGTGATCATTTCAATTATGTTAATATAACAAAGAGGGAGCTCTTAAGTTTTTCATACAAATTAATGGTATTATCGCAGTGTATAGGTAGGTATCGACATATTATACGCTACGATGTCCTTGAAATGTTCCGCCCTCAGAGTCCATTTATCTCAACGGTGTTCGGTTCTACGGCATAATGGCCAGCCCACTGCCACTACAGTTTGCAAATCCAAACCCGCGACTTTTATATGTAATTTTTTTCCGTCTCTACTAGTTAATAAAACTTTAAAAGCACCAAATAAATCTCAAGCCAGCTGACATGTTTAGCTAGCAAAGTTCCGGGCTCTGTAGGCAGGGAGCCGGGAGTGCCGCACCGGGATCCCTTTGAGCCGGCCGAAAGCCACCTTCACGTGTGCTTCTAGTCCTCGTAGGTATCAACTTGGAGAAAATGCAACTTTTATGATTTTAGAACTCACGACTCCAAAAATACGACTAGAATACAGTTTGACTTTTGATGGGGGCAGTCCATAGTAATACCTACAAAACGAAATTAGGAATTATAAATAATCCGCGATATTTGACACGGCATTTTATGGTGACCCCCATTTTGGATTTGACTCGCGAATTAATTCATACTATTTGATCCGTCATTTTGTGGCTTTCAACTTTTAAAAACCCTTAAATGAAATCGGAGCAACGTTGCCACAGACAAGATTATCATAACCCGTCGTTTTTGCTTAAGCTCCCCTAATCTAAAATTGGGTCTCCAGTACCCTCACTCACTCGGCGAAACACAAAGCAGGCGCTGTTTTACGACGGTTTTCAGTGAAGCCAGATAGTACTCCGGACAGACCAGCAAATTTATGCCGAAGCGTGGATCTCCTACGAAAAAAATATGTTTCTCCGTCACTCAGATAAAAAATAGACCTCTTATCGTCGTTGAATGATACTGCTCAATTAAAGCAACCTTATTTTTCCATGCCATGAAGTTGCCAAGTCGTATCAATAATAATAGGGTATCATTACCTGCTAATATCTTGCCTTACCCTGTACCTATTATAGTAGTTGCCGAGTCCCGTCGTTTAGCCCTCCACATACCCTCCCCCGTCCTTGATACCTAACGACAGTTTACAAACTCCTTATCACCAAGGCTTGGTGCAAATGACTCGATTCGATGTGGTCCAGTGATTGTACCAAAAACTAACAATCGAATGATTTTAAGTGGTATTCCAGATCATTCGTCATTCCAATAAAAAAATTTCGAATAAATACTACATATTATTAATTTAAATAATGTTTTAGTTCACTTTTTGATATTAAAAATAAGTTTATTTTTGTTTTGAAGGAAACATTCATTTGTTTTCCATGTTATTGCAAGAAAACCTAATAAATACGTATATCATGTAGGTGTTTTTACCTACGCCATTTTAATAAAGGTAAAATCTTTTTGATAATAACAAAACAGATTTATTATTTTTTGTAATTTATTATTATTACTGCACAAAATTTGTGACAATAGGCGAACTTAATGCCCAGGGGCATTCTCTACCAGTTAACCTTTGGGTCATGCAGAAAAGACAGTAATCTGTCCGCGTACCTAATTCAAATAAATAAGTAAGTGATAAGAGTCATTCGAATGTTTTTTTCTGCATTCGAATGCCTCCTACAATCGATTAATTCGATTACATATCCATTCGAATGAATCATTGCCATTCGCCCACCACTGTGATGATGTGACCTTGAGCTAGACAAATGAAACCACTTAGGAACAGAGAGTGCTTGGAAGCCTGATAATCGAGATGTTCCACTTAGAGCACCCACTTGAACACAGCCGATATTAATACTCCACTTTACAGCGCTAATGTTGTTTTGTAATGTGATTTCATCATCAGCGAGGGTTTGTTCCTTAGCGCGTGTAGATATGTAATTGTTGGTTTTACTCTTACGATATTACCAGACCAATCGAACGTAAAACGCATAAGTCGACATCAAACGATAGTTTCCGACAGATCTATCATTCGATCATCGATTGGTTAGTCGAAATGTATCGGACGATCAATTCAAGCTAACTTGAATAGAATATTTATTAATATTGGCAAAACATGTGCTCTCTGTACTATTTGTAACGACTTTATACCATGTTTCAAACGAATAGAGAAGAGAGTAGGTTTACTTACAATAAATAGATAATTTAAGTTATAAGTGGTGGTAGCTAACACAGCTTTCTCTAACTTGTATAGAGTGAATTATTTGAACACCTAAAATATAGCCAAGTTCAACGCCCTCCCCTAACTTAATATTCACATAAAACTCGCGAAAAGCCTTGTAACTTGTTACCAACACCGAGGGTGCTTAGTACGCCGCGCACGCGCCGCCGCTAACTCGCCGCGACTGTACGCCCGACAACAAACGGAATCATAAACAATATAATGGACGTACAAGTTTCCGCCTCGACGGAGCGCCAAATTAAATTGAACGAATGAGGAGTGCACTCGGGGAGAATGAGAAGAATGCTACGAAAATGTCTTGCTAAAGTAATATACTTCAGCTCCAGCATAAAACAAAAACGTGTTCGATTCGGTAGTCGGTTTAAAAATGCCTCCATGGTTACCGTGAAAGGGTACCTACTATTCTTTGTAATGTTCTTTACCTGAAGGTTGTTTAGTAAAGATCGTTCGATAAGACCAAATTGTACAATGAATATCTGTATCCCTAGTTCTTAAGTTTTGTTGTGCAATAAACAGTATGTATCTATCTAAAAGACCATGCTTTCGTATGAATGAGCCACCTTGACCTTAAAATTACATAGTCTATAAATAGCTGAGAGTTAGACCCCCTAAGGTCGACTTTGTATAATAAGTGACCTAGCTTCATTGTAATAAGAAAATTACATACTCTCTTCTATGACATTTCAAAATAATTCGCGAAAAAAATTACTTTTCATACCAAGTCCATCATCGATCGGTGACTTGTTCATTTCGTATGGGGAGGCGAAAAACTAACTTCCAAAACTCGTGGCCTTAATGTAGGTACTTGAGAGTGCTTGGTAGAAGTGATGGTTAAAGGGATGTACATTGTGCATATATATTGAGGGAAGTCATTGCCCTTATTACTATCAACAACTGTACTGTATGAAATGAAACAAAGATATTTAAATTAAATTCCCTCGTAATGTGGAGATGAAACTGGGAATGAGAAAGATAAATCAGCTGCAACATATGTTTTGTCGAGTGCTTCGACCTTTTGTATGAATCTGCCATCGACCTTGCGACAGGGTTCATCCATAAAAATGTTCTCACTCAATTTTTTTTTCTCATCTCTCTCTTTCACTAATGGTAGCATGTCTCTAGTTGCATTCAAACCTGTCGCTCTGGAGTCTAGAGTACGCTTAAATTATTCAGGAAAACCTACCCAATAGTTTGGTTATTACAGTGAGGTGACTTTCATAGGAATTACTAATTAGGTACTTCTGCTGTGAAGCTGTAGAAAATAGGTACTAAGCAAACACCCACTTTTCAGTCAAATTTGTTCAGATATGAAGGCTCCACGTGATTTTCGTATGAATAACCCATTTCGTTTCTACTACGTTTGATTTTGCTGAATCCGTTTCTCTTCAGCTGCGACTAACCGCCTAGGCTCAGCGAAAAGACTCAAACAACGCGAGTGCTTGGCAGATGAGAGAAGTTATCTAAATAAAAGAGCGCAATTCACTAGTTGATATTCGGCAGACGCACTGTCGGCGAAGCGTGGGGGTTGGGAGGTGTACCTACGTATAATAATATATTATTTATGTAATCTGAATCATTGTAATCCTTAGACATGAAGTTTTCTTCTCACAATGTTCTCCTTACCACCTAGATGGAAAACAATAATGTAGAATTTAAAAATAGTATAATTTCTTAAGTGGAGACCTTGAGAGACTTGGAAAGCGTATTGTAGAACGCCCTCCGACTAGATGGTGTGATGATCTGCGAAAAACCGCTGGTATAGACCGGATTCGTCAAGCGGAAGACAGGGTGAAATGGTGAACATTCGGGGAGAATTATGTCCAGCTGTGGACTGAAACATGCCGATAATGATGATGACGATGATGGTCCCTTGTTCAAAAGGCGTACTTTGTTTTCCACTGAGCTAACTTACTCTCATCCCTTTTGCTACCCACGGACAAGGCTTGAGATAAACAGTGTCATTGTTGCGAGAACGAGCGAAGACGACAATGGCACTTTATTGTGGCAAACCTCTTTCGTTTCTGTGCATCTGAAGAAAAGCGCTATTTTGTATAACGTCGCGAAGTTTATTGGGGAATCTGTTAGAGCAGATGTTTTAGACTACACGCCCTGGAGTCTAGACAAATAGTTATTTATATTAATTTGATTTAGCTTTTATTTGTTGATTTACATCTACGCGTAATTCTAAACACAATTTTGTTTTGTTTATCTATTTTGTTTTAATGTACACCTGCTTTTGTTTCCATTTTATTGTTTTGTTCTACGTTCAACGTTATGTATCAACGTTATTTGACCAGTGTTTTATTGAGTGAAAGTGACTTTGACTGGCTCTAATTGTTGACTACCCAACTTTATTAATTATTATCACTAAAAATAGGAAATCTATCCATATTAAGGGTGGAAATAGATTATGACATATTCAGTTTAAGTCCATACAGATTATTTACGTAGATGCATAATATAAAAATCAATCCAATATAAATATAGACTATGTACTTTTATTCGATGTCCATAGTGAGTTAATACGTGATATAACTTCAATTTCTCGGCTCTCACAGTGTAACACAATCACGCTAGAACGATCCACTTTAGAAGTTTTTCGCAATAAACAACTCGCCAAAAGTTTCGTTACCTCAACAGTACGTTACGTACTGCACTGTAACTACTTTCAACTGGACTTTTCGGAACTTCTCCTATAGAGAAGTGTGTATTTACCATTACTATCATGCTTATTTATTGCATTTATATTTTGTATCATATGCTTCTAAAATCTAAATACCTAATAGTAAAAACCGGGTATCGTGACTCCACTTATTTTAACATCTGCTTAATGTGACGTAATTAAGTAGGTACGCGGTAAAGGTAATTTGTGAATCTACATTCACAAAGATAACTCTTTATTTCAAAGATTTAAATAGCTAGCTTAAAGTGACAGTTATAATAACCCGTTTTCAGTACATTACTTCATATAGCATAGTTCTATGATAGATACCGATATGTATGGTAAAACATTCCATGGAGTTAGGGAGGGTTTCGAGATAAAATAGAACTTATACATACTTTGTAGTTGTTGTTGAAATAAATGTTAGTAGTTTTACTATTACTATTTCGCTTACAAAAACTGTTCTACAAATTTTGCTTTATTCTCATAATTTAGTCAAATCTTTTAAGTGATCTCTCAAATGAAATACACAAACGTTTTGAAGCTATCACTTTCAGTAAATGTATTTAAATGCGAAACAGACGTCGGCGAAACGACTTCGCTCATCCAGTGATTCCACGCTTGCTAACCAGCTCGTCTATTGCCAGAAAAAATAGCACTTGTTACTTTGAAATAAGGTTCATTATCTTTCGTTTTGCTTTTACTTCCCAATTGGTGAAAATCTGCAGCTGTGTAGCACGTATGTCTGGAAAATAAAGTTTATTATGAATCAAGTTATCCTCTCTCCTTGCAAGGTTGCAGCTGCAGCGGCTGCGCACAAATAAGTACATTATCCACTGCGGAAATTGTCTGGGAGCTAGCCTGTTCCTATCCATTTTTCTTTATTGCCATGTTTGATGAAGAGATTCAATAACGTTTATATTGCGCCGGCGCTGCCGCGGAATAACATCCAATGTTAAAGAGGGTTTACAGAGAAAACCTTCTGCATAATTAGCAACTACATAGAACATAAATGTATTGTTTCTTGTATGTTATGATAATTTTCCAATAAATAAATAAACTATGCCTATTCTGAAATCCATTTATTAACTTCTATACATATAATAAAAATGTAAAATATATTGTATCTCAAACCCACAACTTTTGGCGTATGAGACAGGATCAGTACAAAATGCGCCATCCGACCAGTCAATAAATAGAACTAAGCAATGTATAAATTAACAGGTCAGTTATGAATGTTAAACATGAATAAACTCAATGCTAAATAGAAAACATAGACGATCAGATGAATATTATTCGAAGTACGTAATAATTTTGTTGAATGTCGCAATATCAATGGTAAATTTCGCAAAAGTCTGAGGGCGAGTCGCCGCACTAATAACGCAGTCGTCTTTTGATCGCAGTCAAAGCGTCTTAATGAACTAGCTGCTTTCGTTTATTAAACTCGATGCCAATATTGCCTCTGAGCAAACCTGCAAAATGACTTACATATTTTTTTAATAATTGGCGACCAAAGCGCCTCGCTGAACAACCTTCGCCCCTTTGTAACTCTGAAAAGGTTACCTGTCTCGCTCGCTACAGTTTTATTTGAAAGTTTTAATAAAAGAGAAATTATTTACGAAAGAGGACGTTTCGAAATAGTAGTGGAAATTTAGAACGGTATTGAAATAAAACTAACTTTTAAACCTAAAGGTTTAAACCTAAAGTAACCGTAAACGGTTACTTCAACAATTTTCGTTTAGAATTTTGAAATATTTACAATAGGAAGGTTACGAGTAAGCCGCGTTTGATTTTTTAAAGTGATAGGGAGAGAACAACAAGCAGGTTACCTGATCGAATCTAATTCAGAATAGTGTGTACAAAAGATGAACAAAGTGGTAAAACAAACTAAATAAGCGAATTTTACATGACATCTATAAAATTATAGTTTTTTTTCGTATTATGTGGAAAAATGTGGGCTCGCTTTGCCTAATCTATCAATACAGACAACGAGAAGGCTTATACATATATTACATAAACCAAAAAAGCGAAACAGTGCCAATAAATAGCGCGATTTCGATTTTTCAGGTGCTTTAAGCATGTTAATTGTATTCGTATTTAATTATAATTAATTCTAGTTCAATTAAACTACTCCTAAAATCGCTAAAGACAAACAGATCCCGCAGCGAAATTATCGAGGCGTGACGAGAACAATTGTTGGAGTTTGACAAAGACCGCGGCGTCAACAACGTTGTTTGTTGTTGGAAACTATGTTCAGCGTTAAAAATATTACAGTACCGCGTAACATTTTTGGCGTCGTTTTTTTGTGATATCTGGCGAGTACCAGCTGATGGTAAGCGAATGCCGCCGCCCATAGACACCCGCAATACCGGTATAGTCACAAGTGCGCTGCCTACCTTTACCCCCTTCCCGCCCAATTGGGCCACCGGTACCCTCACTCGCGCACTGTAAGACCGTGGCATCCCTGCAGTACGAGCCGGCCCATTCATGCCGAAGCGTGGTTCTCCTACGGTAACAACTTACTACACGGCTTACACGGTTACTTGTCTGCGTCCTATCACATGTAAAACAAAACCCTAGGATGAATCTCAATCCTAGCTCAGACAAGCAGCGTGCTTAAACAGGCTACACACGGACCTAAATCAGTGGCGATATCGGGGGAAGTGGTGGGAAGGACCCTAAATCGGCTCGTGTATAAGCAAATCGAACCTTAAAATTGAAATCGCTTCGAGCGACCTCTCGATTTAGGGACGATTATCGTCTAGGGAGCGATATCGGCGCGTGTAGCGAAATCGGGACGATTTTTGATGTTTTGATAATGTCGGCAGGCATCTCGGATCGACGTGCAGTGCGTGGTCATTTTACGGACTAACTGGCAGGGACGTGTATACGATTTTACAAATTTCATCCCCACCACCACCTTCTCGATATCGCCACTGATATCGGTCCGTATGTAGCCCGTTTTAGTTTACATTGTCTCGTCCCGGGCTACCGAGTGTCCCCGCGCCCGCCAGCGACGGCCATCCATCACCGGGGACAAGTTGTTCGATCAACTCGTATGGACGTGGACGGGACTAATCATTTATTGATAATAGACTTCGTGTAGTTCCGGGATGGGTGATTGATTGAACTAGTTCACTCCGGCCGATATGAGAGTCTTTTTGTTCCGAAACGTTCAGTAGTTCATTCGAATCTATTGAGACTAATGGAAAAATAACAAAAGGTGTAACTATTTTATTAGAAAATATTTTTTACCTTAAATATTATTCAGGCTTCAAAGTTATACAATGAAAAATATTTCATTAAAATTTTAATATTCAGTAGTTTCTCATATTACAGATAACATATTATACATAAACAGAAAAAAAACATCGGTTCATATTTTGTTACTCCTTTTTGATTGACTTAAAACTACTTATTTTAAGTAAATATACCTATGTATTTAATGTACAGACACAGTTTTTAATAGTTTTATTATAATATCTATAGGTAAACTTATAATTAATTAAAACAGGGGTCAACGTGACTAAATAATAGAAAGTACACAACCGCGTACTTAAATACGGCCGGGCATGCAGCTGCTAGTGTAATGTAAGAATCGAAAAGTTCATACTGACGAGAAGATCCGGCAATACTCAATACTCAATAATTTATTGCGTTCCATAAGGAACAAATAGTAAGGTACCTAATAGTAAGGCAAGAAACTCGCCAGTTACTCTTTGACAATATTTTTTGTCCTCATACAACTTATGGATAAAGAGGACAGATGTGTCAGTTGAGTGAACTGTTTCTCCGACGCCCAATTGACACGTCCGCCCCGGAGGGCTCAATCAGGTCACTCGCGCCGCGGCCATTCATCACGCCGCCAATCAATCATACCGCCGATCCAAGATGGATGCCTTGAACTCGGGGTATCATGCTCCCGACAATGGTCCAATTATGTTACAATGCTTATACGTACTTAGATAAGGACCATACACTTGATGCCGGCCTTCGTAAAATTATGATAAGGACTAAGCGAAGCCTTAATAATATTTATTTAGTTATTTTGGTAACCTTAATTATTAATACGGTGTTGCGATTATTTAATTAAAAATAACTTGAGACGCAAGGGTCGTGTTTTCGATTTCCGCACCACACATAAAATTACTGTTGATGAAACAGATAATATATTATGGGGTCTGGGTGTTTGTGGTACCATTCGTTGTTTCAGGTTTCCTTCAAAAATGTATTGAATACGTTATTTGTTTAGTCCGCAGACGTGTGCGCACGTTACGATAGTATCCTTTCTGAGCTGTAGAGGGAGTTAAATTGTTATCGATTCGCATACGCTTCGATTTCTTCGAAAAGTTCGTGCTAGGCCCTCAGTCGTCGGCGGCCTCAAAGTAAATCATCTTCGGAAAAGGTTAGAGATGATTGGTCTATTTTCTAGATGATATAAATCTATATCAGTTAAAAGTTATCTCATCTCAAAAGAATCGTTAATACATAACATTTTTACCTCGCTTTGAAGTTATTTTTTAAATCTCAGTTGTTAATAAAACAGATAGAAGTTATGATATGAATTGGGTTTACACATTCTCCATGTAGTAATTTGTAAATGGAAAATCTAATAAGTAAAATTTAAATAAGGGTAAATTAAATTTTCAAGTAAATAAACTTCACCAAATCCACCTCAACTAAGTAAATTAGTGTATCATTATAGTAATTGCAAGTGTCTGTAAGTAAAATTAGAAAATCGAATTTCTTTAAATACTTACATGATGTAAACCGATCGCCCACGCCGCCGGTCGGGGCCATTTCCCATACATATTTTATTCTGTAAATAGTGTACTAAAATTTCATTTCTTTAGAAAGGAACAATATTGTATTTCGGTACCTACCTACAATGTTTTTCTTACTTATACCTAATGGCCCTGGACGGTTGTGCTTGGGTTTTTTTGTTATTCTGCTCAGAAATTGTCAGGTTGGCGGTCTTATCCCCCGTGTCCCAAAAAGCATGTTAAGCCGTTGGCCCTGCGCCTGTTCGTCGTCGGTAGGGTCACTTTGGTATCCCACGGGATATGAAGGTAAGGGAATGGAAAGTGCACCTGTGTTTGCTCACTCAATTGTGCACTATACGCATACATGGCTGCTTGTTAATATGGACCGCTGCAGTCGAATTGGTCAGAGGATGCAAAGCAGTTACTCAATGAAATTAAAATTACTAAATTTTAAGTTAACACACATATAGCACAGGTTTCATCTTGTTACCTATTTTAGGCAACAGCCCTTCACTATTCAGGCTACAGCATTATGTTATTCATTATTTACTCTAGAGGTTGATAACATAGTTGTTAGTACCTTACCTAAATTGTGATGGGATAAAAAAGACTTATTATTAATTAGTAGGATTGACGATTTCCAACACAATTGATTTCCCTGGTACCCTGCTTGCTCGCTCCTCGGCATCCGTCTCCGCGCGCTGCCCATCGATCACGGAGACACAATCCATAGCTCTTTCAACATCCATAGAGAATGCCGCTAATAAGCTACCTTCACGAATCGGTGACATTCTATTTTTCTATTTCTTGAAAAAATATTGCAAGATCTGACATCCATGAATGGCAAGCAATGACATTCCACCTACAATGGACATAGCGCGCCATACAATAACCAAGCGCGAAGATGGCACATGCTCCAAATTTCACCTTATTATGCTTCAACTGATCTGTGTATACACTGCTGTTTACAATCCTGCATGTGTAAACATCTTGACAGTTAAAGCAGTAATGTATAACTACGTGTCAATCGAAGCTGCATATGATGATTTACGGAAAAGTTCAGAGCAAGGAATACACGGAGTCGCAACGCTTACATATTATTTATTTCATCTACTATTAGGTATTTTATCGGTTTGCGTGCACTCATTTGAATTTAATTATATTTTTATATGTATATACAGGGTGTATCTGTGAACGTTTACATCCCTTTAGCCACGTGTTCTACCAACCATTCTGAACAACATTTGTGCTATGACTTTTGAAAATTCGCATAAAAATTTTTCATCTTTCCATACAAAGTCGGTCACGTGACTTGGTTATTTTGTATGGGGAGACAAAAAATTTTTCGAAGAATTTGGAAAAGTTGTTGAACAAATGTTGTTCAGAATGGTTGATAGAACACGTGGTTAAAGGGAAGTAAATGTTCACAGATACACCCTGTATAGGTAACTGATTCCATGATTTTGTTTAAAGAAATGATCCGTAACTCGAACAAATTATAATAATCCAATTATTGTATGTACCTAGATCGCAATTTTTTTTTTACTTTTTTGATCTTGCAATGTTTGTATGTATTACATACATATCGTATCAGTTTTCCCCGATTAAAATTAAATTTTGCATTGACATGGTAAATTAGGTAATGTCATGCTAAATCCAATATGGTGAACGGTTCCGGATGGCAGACTATCCAAAGCTGGAATTGGAATTCAAGACCAAAACTGGAATTCAAGACCAAAAAATCTACTACAATGTTGCTACTGTAATAAAATAAGTACCATAGTGTACCCCTTTTTTCTAATAACACTCGCTGATATAATTTATTTATGGGTAATTTTGAATCTATAATTTAAAAAAATATATATATTAATTACTTTTTTTCACGTAAATACAAGACCCTTTTATAAAAACTTAACCATCCGTATTTTTAGTTTTCAAAGATGGTATTGCGCTTGTTATACTTCAGGTGTTAATAACATTTGGTATCTACCTACAACATTTTAACAATGTATGGAAACTTGACAGTTTAGTCTGCTTAATGAGAAAAATAATGCCAAAAAGGTTGGCGAAACCTAAAAACGTCACTTAAAAATGACATAAGTGACTTTAACAGATTTGACAGTGACGTATCTGTCGTAGATTTTTTGGTCTTGAATTCCAGTTTAGAGTATAGTTACTTTTTGTGCATTTCCCATTATCAAATAAGAGGGTTTGTTATTGCGAAAATAAAATTACTTTTTTTGTGCGTAATGATTTTATTTTAATGATATCAATGGGAAAACCTGGAACCTGAAAACTTTCCATTACAACTAACTTGCGCCACTTCTCTCTCATAATCTCATGGAAGTAGGTAGTGGAAAGCTAAAAAAAACAGTTATCGTAAATTAGTTAGTGACCTGCCATAATCTCGCTCGGGTGAAAAAAAACTAACAAAAGAGCGACTCCATAGTTATCATTGACACACGACTAATCAAAAGTGTGCTTTGGCATAATTTTCAAGTTCCGTTCACAAGGCGCAGATGCGAAGTCCATTGTAGGTGGAATGTCATTGATGGCAAGCGTAAACAGAATTCAATTCACAAACTTTTAAGGATGGTTCCTTTGTAAACAAGCTAATGTAAATGTCAACATGAGGGGCGGAAACAACACGCGTATACGAATACGTCACACTTCACTCCGGCGCTAGTTGCAGAACAATATTGTGGTTATCACTATTCATTACTCTATACGCGGCTGAGACGTTTCATAAATACAAACAGTTAATTAAACTCTTCTCCCCCCCCTCTCCCCCCTCCCTGCGACGGCGGCGTGGCGCGCGGCGGCCGCGTGCGTCTAGCGGCTTTCCCACGTAAGGTTGCCATGACGACGAAAAAGTTATCGATGATCTTTGCTTTGGTTATCGATAAGATATTAAGTTTAGAGCTAGCTCGAGGATATTCGTTATGTAGATGTGAGGTCAATTGACTTGGATATTGGTTACTTTCTGACATGATTTGTTAAAATGACATGTAAATAATATTTTTTTGTTGTCAGATATTTGTAATACAAGTGCTAAAGCTATTTAGTACGAAGTCAGGTCTTGTTGTTATGTGAAAAAAGAATTTTTAATAAAAAATTTAACTGTATTTTTTTTTCATTAGTACCTAGTGTTAATATCTATCGTTATTATAATGATTCCTTATCAGGTTCAAATAATTAAAACGGGGATTATCGATAGTATCCGAACATCCACATCCGGACCGCAGCAAACGTCCGTGCACCGCCATTGTGACCACGGCTGCAGTGACATAACCAAAATATTAATAATTTTTGTATCGATATCCTCTATGCCCCCTCCCAGGCTCAAATCGGTGGGTAAACACTATTATGTCGCGGCGTGTCGCTACAAACAACTTATTAACAGAACTAGGTAACCTTGCTAGACAATATTTTGCAAGGCGTTTAGACATAATTGTTATTCCCATATAAATAACAAAATTTATTTCGACCAAACTCATAACGCATAGTTTTCAACATTTAGGTCCAAAATAATCAGATTTAAACAATATTAAAAATAAAAGTAAACATCTCGTACATTGTCCTAATTCCGTACTAAAAGCTTAAGCGATTGGTTTGTGTTATGGGAATCAAAGAACATAGTTGATAATTCCTGCGTAACAGACACAGAAAAATCACAAGTGTTCATAACAGTTCAATTACATTGACCAGAGTAGGAATCAGACATACGGCCTGTACCCGATTTGGTCATCAAATCGAGCCACTCGTCGTCCTTGTCCACATCAACAAGGTTGAAATATATAATGTTACTTTCAGTTCTGCAAACTCAGTTTCATAACTAACATTGACTGAAAACCAGAGTTTACTTTAGTTTTAATAGATGTGCAAATTTACAACTTGAAATAGTTGAATATTTTAGAAGCATCATTTAAGTCTCAAAAAGCCGCTTAAGTATATGAAAGGTAAACACTATTTCAGAGAACAAAAACAGTAGGAATTACTTTGAGGCATTTTCGTGAACTAGTATTACAATTATTATAGTAAAATATCTATTTAATGACGAATACCAGACAAAAAATAATTCCACATGAATAATTATATCTCTTGATATTATACTTTGCAATGTTACTTAATATAAACGGGACTAACATTATAGCACTTACTGCTTTGCGTTTTGACCGTGATACAACGGCCGCGGTCGCAACCGGCTACTCCGCAATACCAAAACAGTGCTACAATAGTGCTAATAGTGCCTTACAGGGTCTATAGTGGTTGCTTTATTATATTGATTTACGAGTACCATCTGTTTGTACACTATGGAAGCAATAAAGAATTGAGTATTATTAAATCTAGCACTGAAAGTACTAAGTTGTTTAAGATGGATCAGGCCTGACTGTTAGCCCCGCTTAACTTGACTGTCAGGCCCTTTACTTAAGTAAACGAACTATTTAAACTAACCATTTAAGTAAAAGAAGCCGCTACTTGAAGTACGAGTAATTGGTTTCAATTAAGGCGTGAATAAGTTAATAAGTTCGATGAACAACTATTAATTTCTGGCGAACAAACTATAGGCTGTTGAAATTATAGAAGTTAATGTGGTGTTGTTTGTTAACTTTCGCGGTGTCAAGGTGCTCTTACGTAGCAGAAACATAATGTCTGTGTTTATTTTCCAGTCCAAGTCGAGTTGAAAGTCATAACATAAAAACGACGCAACTGACCAACTAGCATACAAAGGATCCCTCACCAGAACCAATCATTTCTCTTCCTGAAAACTGGTTGAAAGGTATAATCTCACTTAAACACAAACCCTGTTGGAGCAATCTAAAGGAATGCAGACAGAAGAAACTAGTTTACTAGATCCCTGTCTCTCAAGACAAATCCTACAGCTTAATAAGTCAAGACTCCGTTTAGTGACTAGCGCTCTAACAGGACATGGCAGCTTTAACAAACATCTGTTTAGTTACGGACAACCTTCTATGCAAAGCGTACATGGAGAAGGACGAGACAGCTGCTGACGTACTGCTGGTGTACAGTAGAGTAGCGAACACCGGGGCACACTACTTGGGAAACCCGGGTAGTTTACGAGATATCGTCAGCAGCGCTAAGGCACTGTTAGGTTTCCTGGAAAAACTTGTCTGGTCTGAGTGAAACGAGCCAACTTCACGCTCCACGCGCGAAATGGCACCTAACCTAACCTAACTCCCGATTGCGGAAAACCCCGTAAATGTAACCTTTTTGCTTTCGCCTGATATTCCTATTGCCCTACAAAAACAAAATTTCCTTATCAATTTATAAGAAATCTTAAGATTCGTTTTTGTCAGAGAAAAATACAATAACATTTGATATTATTGATATATTCAAAATCACCCAATATTCTACTTGAAAGACTCGTGTTTCTTGCTAAAAGCTATTCACATTTCGTATCAATCACGGAGCCATTCGTCCCGGTTTTCCTGGTCTCAAGTGTCAACCCCGAGCCGACGGCGCACGTGAGTCCGGCCTCGAGTTCCACGTAATCCGTAAACGAATAACATTCTATTGATCCGGCAGAAAGAAAACCCTCGGAATGCGAGATCAAAGGCTCGCCGCCCGCGCCCGCGCCGCCCGTACTGCGCCATTACCAGCTATAATCATATAACGGCCCTCGCGTTAATGCTTTTACTACTTTGTTTACTATTGCCTATTGCTCACTTGTGTTTAAGTGGTGCTTGGAGGAAACCTTTTAGTCAATGGCACTAAAACCGTAAGCACGATGTAAAATATCAAATGGGAGCCATATTCGGGTCATCGTGTTGAAAATTGATCAATTTGAGATGTGAACTCCCAAAACAACCTAATTTAAGATTTAGGCCAATTGTTACTATGACTTAAGGCAACAGTCTTGAGTCTTCTGATTACATCCGAGAGTTGTTTAAAAGTAAAACTTGATTCTTTATACTCGTGGCTTTCACACGCACTATGCGTCGCTTTTGCTTGGATGCGACAGATATACCTACGTTTAAAACGGGTTAGTATGCTATGGTACATAACAATATACATTAAACTAAGGCGGACTTACCTTATGTAGTAATATCTTCCAGACAACCTTTGCGTAGAGGATAGAATCAGCGTATTGGTAATGGCGTAGAGCAAAGCAGTTAATAAATAAAATTAAAATATATAATTGTTAAACCTATAAAAATACAAAAAAATTACCAGTGTTAGAATATACGAGTAATACGAGTAAGAATGTTAAGTCCGTCATTATTCTAGTTGAAAGCATTTAAGGCTGATCGACAAACTCCGTATATTTATAATCTTGAAAATTGTTTGGTGAGCTCCAAAATTTTAGCGACAAAAGCTTACCTTGTTAGTGTACGTTGGTCACGTCTGTTTGTGTTGCCATTATACCTGGCGCAAACAGGCGGGTTTGAAGTCATTACGGCGGCGCGGCCGGAACTGGCAAACTGGTCGCTTCCCGCCGCGGCCCGCCAGACCCGCCTGCTGCGGGGCTGCCAAACGTTATCAATGGAGGCTATCGCGAGTGAAAAATCCGCTAGATGACGTCCTGTTAGATTGAGGTCCAAGTTCAACATTTTGACATTTTGACATCTCACATCAAAAATAACCAAACACCGTGTAGATTAGAACCTCACTTCTACAATACGCTATCTAGCGGATTTTTCACACGCGATAGCCCAAATTGATATGTTTTTTTTTTGTATATGGCTGCTATCGTGCCATTACGAGCACTTTTAACTCTGCCAACATCGAGTGATTAAAGAGACACGTTGTTTAAAATAAAATTGACCGGTGTGACGAGATTAGTTTTTCTGATTTTATTATTAATTGAGTTTTTACACCATCTAGAACAAAACAAAACAACAAATAAACAAACACATATAGACAGCACAATGTTAAGAGGGAGATTGATATGGTTTTAAATTGACAGCTAAGGTTTTATGGCCCGATGGGGCAGTGACACTTCAAGTGTCTGGGGCGTGGGTTTGATCCTTCCCTGGGGAAAAACTTGTGTTTGTTCAATGTCTACGTGTTATTTATGTATTTCAGTATAATATTTGGAATTCCTCTGTTATCTGATACTAATAATATTTATGAAGAGGTATATTTTTATTTCAGTCATATATTTATTTATATCATTTATTTAATATTGACTGAAGTGTCTTAGGTTAACACTAAAGGGTTGTTGGGTTAATGGCGTCTATTACTCAAACAATGGGCACAATGATCGAGCCTCAGAGACAACCCTCCGACAAACGTTACGTCCAAATGGATTCATTATACATCGGACGACCGGACGCACCGATGATTAATATAGAAGAAATGGATGAAGATTATCTATGCGGTAAAAAGAGCGAACCTGGGACAGCCTAATGGTTGAAGGCTGGCCATCCAAGGTACTGCTGAGAGTGATGAGGTTGAAAGGATTTGCGCGCACTCTAAAATAACGGGAATCCGCTTTCGCCACCGTTTTGGAGATCTGCTTGTGACTATGGCTGATGTAACGTTAAACATAGGCATAAAACAATGTAGGTACTTAGATGCCAGTAACTTATGCCTCTTTATATTACAAAATCATTGGAACGAATAATGTTTGTTTACATTAAATTTTCAATATTCTCCTCTACCTTACGTAAAAATTGTATATTAATAACGAAAACATCATTGTATGTAAAGCCTACTTCTAGATACGTTACGTTGTTGAATAAAAATACCACTCTCATGAAATATCAAAAAGTTTCACCTAACCTTAGCATACATTAGGGCAGGTAGCGAAGAGGCACAATAAAATAATATATTCTGTTTTTTTTTTCGTTCCATCTCGCAGCCTGGGAAAGGAGGTGGCAGGGAAGACCTGCGATAGGTAATTTAGTGCCCAATATCTCCAAGAAAGTTTCAATAACGGCGAAATTGTCAAATAAACAATTTCGGTATTGGTTTCACTAGTTTCTCGCGGGGTCGCCCACAATATGCCCATAAATATCAAGATTGCTTTACTTGAAAAGGTAGATACGAGTATATAAAAACTTTGTTGTGAGCTGAATATGATAATTCAAAGAGCGAAATGAGAATATTATCTACTTTTTCTTTGTTTATTTGTTCAACACGAGCGAAATTATTTTCATACCACATCAACAGCATCTAGGATATTCCAAAAATGATGAAACTATGTATAGTCGAAGTATGTAAATAATATTATGTGTGTGTGTATGTTAAAACAGGTGAATACAATAAAATTAATCTACCATGAGTACATAATATTTGTTTAAAGAATAGGAAACCATAGAATTGCCAACTAACCTTGTACAGTATCAGTTGAAATAAAGTTATTTTTTCTAGCTGGCTACAAGGTTAAAAAGACGTACGCTCTACTTTATAAAGAGCTGCTACCGTAAAGTTATGTACTCGTATGGTAGCTTATTAAAGATTTACAATTGGATTCTAGGCAACGACTATTTATGTTTAAGTGCTTTTTATGAAAATATAATAACCCACAAAGTACCTCAAAAAAAAAGTTTCTTATTGTTATTATTCTGGCGATGAAATTTCACGTTAACGAAAAAGCCAAATGGACATGAAATTGCGTAAAGACCTTAAAAGATTATCCCTTTTCGTGAAACCCATTAACCTTTCTACAAGTCATCAACGCCAGCGATAGGCTATCTCTGTTTATACATTGATGGATGTAAATATTCGGTCCTTTGTTTGGTTAGTCCCGTCAAATGTTGTTCCACAAAGAACAGGCCGGCGATTAGCGCTCGTTGCGATACATAATGTATCAGGCGGTACCTGCGCGCCGCGTGATCTGCGCGGAGGTTGTTAATCTCTGCGCAGGGAGGAGAGGTCCCGTGCTCGAGTAGTTAGGCAGTAGCCGGTGTTGCCAAGTAGCTACTCTAAAATAACTATTTAGCACTATTTTCATAATCTTCACCGTCCTACCGCAACATTTACCATCAAGCACTGTTTTGTAATCACAAACTTATCACGTGACAAATTAGCTTAGCTACTACGTTAGTTTCTCAAAGAGCGATGGTGGATTAGTGGGTTAACAATATATGCCTCCAAAATCGGACGGATTTCAAATCTATGTGCGTAATTCTACTAATAACTTTGTGAGGACATCTACGCTTCGGATAGTTTTTCAAACTATAAATACCCATAAATTGTTGAGATAATGATTCTGAAAGTGTAATGGAACCCAGTTTATCTATGTAATGTTTTATGTAGTCAATTAAATACAAAAAATGAACTGTTACTATAATTTCTTATATCTGAGTGCGCTGGGCTACGCCCTTAACTTTGCCATGTAGTCCAGATAGCCCAGAAAATGTTTTAATTCAAAACAAGGCCATTTCGTCTGGCCACATATTTTAAGTTCTGTGTCGAGTTTGTGAAGTCAGGCCTTGTAGAGTAAGGGCGTGTAGAGTTAAAAGCTTGGCTCAGCATGAGATCTGATAACTTGAAAGAGCGAGTCATAATATCCTTAGTTAGCCTTGACAACATTTTACATAAAAATTTTTGGTGAGATTTATTTTCACGAATTAATTTGATTAGATATAGGAATGAATTTGAGTAAATTAGAAAGGACGTTATTTAACGGGTCGGCAGATAAACTTAACCCACCCAATAAATTACTGGTTAGCAAAATAAATAATTGGTTGGCAATTACTAAAGCAGCAATAAACATTTGCTGACCAATGACTTATTATGCTGATCGTATTAATATTTGTTTACTGCTTATATAATGATTTCTCCATTAGAAATCCATTGTTTCTTCGACGAAAGCGTCAATGTTAGTTCACTTCTATATTTGTAACACATTTATTCTATCTAAAACATCTGGGTACATACGTAACAGGTGCTGTAATGTAAAGTAACACATTCGTAGCAGAGTAACGGGCTCGTAACACATATTGATTTCGTAGCAAGTTAACCAAGCATTTAAAATAACACATTCGTAGACGTAGCATGTTTGTTCCGAAGCGTCGTAGCACATGTTCAGTCCGTAGCAGCGACACGCCGAGCTGTCAGCAGAGAGCGCGGGGACGCAAGATCAAAAGGATGTCAGAGAAGCGCTCTCAAGTCTATAACTGCCAACGTACTGTGCAGGAAAAGGCTAGTCTTATTTACTGTGATGAATTTGAGTACGCGTTATTATTGGTGCTCGAAAAAAAATATTCACAGAAAATCTATTTCATTCTCAAACCAACTAAACAAGCCGTATGAGGGAAGGTATCGGAGGCCCAATCGAAGGGTAAAGGAGGTTAAAAGGTTGGCAGCGCACTTCTGACTCCACTAAATATTGTTTACCTTCAGGAAATACATAGAAAAAAATAATTTCAAGAATATTATGATCTACAAAACACCAAAGGTACTCATTATAGCCAGTTTAAAAAAAAACATTGTCATTATATTACTGGTAGACTCTACCAGTATTATTACATAATAGAAAAAGAGAAATATTTTTGAAGAGCGCGATTAAATTAAAACCGATATTATTTCTCTCACTGAGCACGCGCCGAGCCCTTTACAGCTCTCTTAAGTTTTCTTTAAAAAAATAATTCCACTGGAGTGAGTCGCTCAATCTAATAGTCTCCGAGACACTCTCAAATAAATACTGTCTGCTCAGTTTCAATTGAAGGACTTATTTCAGACTTGCTTTTAGTGAGGAATGAAAGGTGCTCAATGTTTATTTTTTTATTCCGAAGATTGTTCTGTTCATTCGACGCTGGGTGAAAAGATTGATTTTCACGAGCAGTAGTTCGTCAGTTCTCTGGAGTAAAGTACGTCCTTGAACTATAAATACCAGGCGACGAGTGAGTGCGTCTCGGAATACTCCGGCGGATATTAGATAATCCCAAATTGGCTCTATCTGGGAGCAGGCGTGAATGCCACGACGCTAATATCGGGCTTGATTGGCTCAGCCCGAGTATTTGTTCAATCATCTGTCTTTCACAAAAAGCTTTGGGATTATTTCGCCACTAAATGTTGGTACTGAATATTCAAGTGTTACTCCTGAATATTGTAATAATAATAATAGTCAACAGAAAAATGCAGTTAAAATCATTAGTCCATAATATGTTTTAAACTGTAGCCCCTAATAAAATTAATTGGTTATCAAAATTTTCATTTACGAAAAAAGTTGAGTTACACTCATTATTAGTTACTTATTATGGTAACATTAATTTTGATATCTAAATTATTTACTAATATATGTGTGGAATCATTTATGGTAACATTTTTTCACTTATGCTTTCCATACTATGAATACTATTATTCCTGAGCGATCTTAAAATGATTATATTTCGATATTTGTCGAAATAAATTTTACTAATTTTCATCGACTAATTAATTATATTATAGCACGAAACATGAGAGAATCAATTAGTAAACATTACGTCTTAATTAACATGAAAGTTTAACAGTCATTTGTTAGGCCTCTATTCGCTTACTAAATAATATTGTAGTAATAAACGTATACATTGTTAATTTCTACAACAA
Source organism: Cnaphalocrocis medinalis (assembly GCA_014851415.1). Lineage (NCBI taxonomy): Eukaryota > Metazoa > Arthropoda > Insecta > Lepidoptera > Crambidae > Cnaphalocrocis > Cnaphalocrocis medinalis. The sequence goes on along the minus strand of CM026290.1, from coordinate 10,853,800 downwards.
ATGTGAAAGAGCCATTTTTTGTATGTAATGTGTTCCGCCGAGTAAGTGTGGGTACCGGAGGCCCAATCCAGCGGAAGGGAGGTTTAATAGAGAGCAGCGCACTTGTGACTCCGCCTGGTGTGGGTGTGGGTATCCATGAGCGGCAGCAATCGCTTACCATCAGGCGATGCATCTGCTGGTCTGCCAACAAGCTGTCATCTTGGAAGCCCGGAGTTCGCTTAAACCATGATTTGGGGAGTTAGGTCATTACAATGCTGCCTGACCTTTGCAATTCTTAAACACGGGAATGAAAATGAAACTATCCGAAACCTGAATTTAAGGCACGTTCCTATCTACTGAGCTAACACCGCTTTACCGCCTACAAAACATTAGGTTACGTCAGCTTAGTCTGTAACTAAAAATAAGTTGTATTCTGATAGTTTATATCCTCTCTCAATGGTTACAAATATTGCCTGTATGTATGCATTGTTGAAGTTACGAAGGAGCACGAAAATAGAAATAGCAAAGTTTGACAGAAAGCAATCAAAGCGATCACATAGCGTGCGTGGCGCTAGCGGCGCAGGCACGTCTGCCGTGAGCCGGGCTCGCGTGCCGCGGCGCACTGCACGACACAACGGTGAAGCATGGTTTTTAAGAGCACGGCTCTAGCGGCTCAGCCACGTCTACGGATATCAGGCAAAAAGAAGATTTGCAAATACAATACTGGGATATCTTTATTATACCCAGGCTCTAACCAAATACACGTGTTCATGTTACAAATGTTTGTTTAAGGTGGGGATCAAATCCACGACTTTGAGTATCTGAGGCAATGGCTCTACAGAATGCGTCATTGGACCAGTCATTCAGTCAGTCAGAAATGACAAACGTTTGTTATTATTTATTCGGGTAAATTTCAAATTTGACTGTAAGCTAATATCTGCAGTTACTAGTACGGATGATTGAAATGTTTTAACAAATGGAAGCTTACCTAAGCGATAAGCCGGGTCTTATTGTTTGTTGGTTGTTGTTGTACCACAATGTCGGTTTGTATTGTTGTATTTTTATGAACTATCAGTGTGGAGTTTCCTCACTGTGCATGGAAGTGTTACAGCAGATAGGTATACGGTGGTGGAGTGCTCTTGCCGTGAGTCGGCGGCGCTCTTATTTAACTTTGCATAACAATTACTGGCGGCGCTATTGTGGCGCGGCGGGACGCGGCGGGACGCGGCGGCGGCGGGGCGCGGGCGGGGGCTATCGCGGGGACTGGTACACTATGAGGACAATTTATTACCGGTCTTTTGAAAATAAAAGAATTCAAACTTTAAAAAATATATATTTTGACGGTTTTTCTGTAAAACTCGTTAAATTAGGTTGCCTTGGTTCGAACGACCAGAATTTTACACTGTATTACTAGCTGCAATAGATAAGTAAGATGAGTAAGTTCTATCTAAATAATATAAGCCGGTACCTAAATTACCAAAAACCAAAGCAGAAACCATTTGAAACAAAGAATGCGCCCGGAATTTGTATATTTATAAATTTAATCAATGTTACAGTATAAAACCATGTATAATATAAGTACCTGTTGAAAATAAATTCTTTACATCTTTGAACCAAAGAAAGTAACATTTTATAAAGGTATTTTGACTAGATTATTAAAAATATTGTATAGGCACTTGTATGCATGTTTGTATGATGACAAGCAGATTCGCTTCCACATTTATAATGCGGACAGCTAAAGAATTGAACTCCTTGCCGAGATATGCTTTGCCAGACCACTATTATCTGGTAACTGAACTGGAGTTTTCTAGAAAAACGTGTAACATCCTACGTCTTTGACCCTATCATCGCTATCTATCAGGTTAGTTATTGTTAAGAGTTGGCCTCGAATCAACAATAAAAAAAAGATTGCTAATTGAATTATTATCACCTGCCCAGTGACCCTGCTCGTGCACTCTAAATACACTTCTACATTCAAGTGTTTTATAAGATATCTATAGTTATATAAGATACCTGTTTATAAGACCGGTTGTTCCAATCTCTAGTCTTGTCTCATGTAATTATAGAAGTAACTTGCAGCCCTCGCCCCGCGGCGTTCCCCGCCAACTTTGCATGAAGAGTTCGTTTAAGCCGGGGCATTAGCGGGTCTGTGGAACTGACGCTATCATGAATACTCGCGATTTTCCACGAATATAGTAATACATTTATACAACATCTCGTACCTTCAGGCTCCTAAAGTGCTCCTATGATGGTATAGATAATTTTGTCATTGTTTCAAAATAACTGTTTCTTAGTATTTGTAAATTTAAGTTGTAATTTATTAAGTATGCTTATAAAGTGGTTGTCTAGGACCGAGTTGGACCGCGGTGACTATCAATCTTTGGCGTATGGCGTCCATTCTGTCAGAATGTTATATTAATATATTTATAACCTGTTTCACTAGATATGCGCAACTATAAAGTTAAATATTGTCTAGTCGATTCAAAAGCCTGAACTAGCCAAATAACGGTATAATTTTTGGTAAATTCTAATTCGGTCAGTCTACTGGAGAAACTTTAGACATGTCTAGGCAAACTTACTCAAAGTTTTGGTCAATTAATTGATAACCAACGTAAAAAAAACACTTGTTTAACTATCAAACAGATGGACTAGCCCGCCCAAGCTTTGGTGACGCCACTTTGACAAAAAAATACCTAGTCTATTCTTCTTGACGTGGAAATGTCCATGTGTGCCGCGATTATTTAAAAACATGAAACACAAATTATCTTACTTCGTCTGAATATGACCTGTCAGAGAAAGATTTCCTTTATAATAATTCCGAGTTTCCTCGACAAAACGCGTCTGATGAAACAGGCCCGGGCCAGAGCGGGCGCTTCCTGTGCTTTATAATGCAAACGGCTCGGAAACATAACTCCAGGGGTTTACCTCAAGTCTTAAGTAAATAAGCTTTATTGCAAGTATGTTTGAAATTACTGAAACATTATAATATTATATAAAATGAAAACTTATATCTAAAATATATTTATATTGTTTTATTTATTTTAATCTATTAAATAAAGACAACATCACATTGGTTGGTCACGAATTAAGATTTTTTCTTGTACTATGAACATCAAAAACGGAATTACCTCAAAGTGGGTCTTAGGACTCAATATGACTGTTTTGGTTGGTCCGGGAACCAATGCCGCTACCTAAGCGTCTTATCCAACGCACTCGCCTCGGTAACAGACGCAACATTAACAACTAAAATAAAACTGTTATCCAAACGTATTCTAAGCTCTATCAACGAATTACAAAACTTATTCTTTATTAAGCTTTAAGCTCTATTCAAATCAATTTATTGCGTATCACATCCAGCAATTCTGATATTAAAATCACTTTACTACATTATAAAAAAGTATATACAAAAAACCACTAAACACTAATTTAAAACCTTTCAATTACACCAGCCAATACGTTTCCTTCTACTATTTTTGACAGAATCGCTATTAGATACGAGATTCTTGCTATATTTGTATTTCCAAATATCAATCAAAAGTCCGCTAGAAAATGATTTACGGGGAATCTCGACAAAAGACGTGATTTAAAATGAGCTCTGTAAGTGCTCAGGGTTCATTACTACATGTAGAAGTTTTCGACGGCGCCTTGTTAAAAGTGTAACATAATTAACGATCGAGACTTCCTTTATAATTAATGTAAGTTGAGAGCAGTGCTCGTGGGGGGCAGAACACCTCCCTCTTCAATCCGAGACGCCTCCGAGGCGTGTTATGGCATCGCAATATATTCCCAACAATTCTCCTGTGATATATTTTGCTTTGCGGCTTTGGACGCAACCGGTAATAGTACGCTGCAATGAAGATCATGTAAATTCTACGTAAAACCGGTTATTAGTGCGCGGGCGAAAAGCTAGGTCAAACATTTCTGTATTAAATATTTGTATTTGTACATGTATGTATTTTGTATTATCTATACAGAATCAAAATCCATTATTTGCTGATAAATTAATAGAGCATACTTAGATAAATTACATGTAATTTCCATTGATAAATAGCCCTGTAAGGGCGTAGCAATAGCTGAAGGCTCTATAATTATACAGTTTGTTGTTTCACAATATATGTTTAGTAAATTGTCGTCTTCTTGACGTCACATTTTAACATAGTATTCACGCCTAGGATTTGCATAATTTCTAGGTCCAAAAAAGTAGAAAATTTGTTATCACATGGGAAAAACGCGCAAATGTAGCCAGCTGTGCCACGGCCGGGGAGGGGTCAACAATCATGTAAATTGTGAAACGAATTACAAGCGGACAAACCATTAGGAAACAGGAAAAACATGTGTTTATGTTATTAATAGTATACAAGTGACGAGTGACAGTTCACCTTCATGTCAGCGCCACCGGGCACGCGGGCGCTGGGCGAGTGACGTCACGCGGTGATGGATGGCGGCGCATGCGACGGCCCGCGGTTGGTTCCGCCGGCCGCATGCCACCCAAATCATGGTTCACCCTTTTTCGTTAGGTATAAACTGTGTATTTAGACACTCTTTAGAGTAACCCCATACTAGCGTTCTTTGCGGTTCTGCTTTGGGGCGCGAAACCACTAATGTGGGGAGGTCGCCGGCAAGACGCCAATGCTCAAAGGACGCTAGAGTGGGTTCACTCTGAAAACAGATTTTGCATGACGATATTGAATGCATAGTTCCTATAAATGCAACATAAAAGCTTTATGTTGTTACATCGTGGATTGGTGCTTCTAAAATGATTCTTCAGATAAAAATCACCAGAGCCAATTGAACAAAGTTTTCGTCGCTAATCCACCGCACGGCATCGAATCCACGTGTGGCTCGGCTAATGATAATGGCCGCGGGCGAATGTTCCCGAATGTTCCGGTTGTTCCAGCCGGAATGAGAGTGCGTCGTTAAGTGCCCGCGTTCACGCTCTATTTGCGCCGGAGTGCTTACGCAAATGGTGGGCGCGGCCGGGGCTGCCACAGCCGACTCCGGGAAACGACAACACACTGGCGTTATCTTGAGTTTGGGCAACATTTTCCCATTGTCAGACAGCGATGACAGTACTAGTAGCACTTAGACTGTAGTATAGGACCAACAGAATTAAAAGAGTTAATAAATGCATCTGGATTTGTCGAGGGTAGTAGAACGAAACGTATTGGCTCATGCAATTTCAAAGGTTTAGCTGTGGAAATCAAAAACAAAGAATGAACCACTAATACCCAGGTCCACAAACAGACGACGCACAGACTGCGCTATACGGGTCGTCTTCTTCGTATTTTATTGCTTCGCATTATATTGTAGTCCAGTAATCACTATGCGGATGTGACTGACTGAATGGACTGTCATCATTTGATACATAATCTAATAATATTTTTATCTAGTGGAGTGGGAGAGTAATCCAAAGAAAAATATGTACGTATATTACACTGGCAACACTGGCGAGCCCGGCCCTTCGCCCTCGCCTGCTAATTTACATATTGCAGTTTCGTGAAGGCGCAACAAACCCTTCTCGGAACACCTTCCAACGACAAAGAGCGTCGCTTATTTGTGCTACTGCCGCACTCAGGCGTCATTGCAACTTGATGTTCATTATCTTTATTACTATAGGTTAATTATTAACTCCAATACTCACCATATTCTATCACATAGCTTATCATATTTCCTCCCTCTCTCTCTCACATCTTAGCATTTAAGTCCCAAAAGATCACAAACCCGATCTGTGAGTCTTTAAATAGTCGCATTTTTTTTACTTTAGTTGATTATGTAGCGGTAGATTGCAAAATTTGACATTCATAAAGTTCTGTAAAGGACTTCAACTGAATAAAGCAATATTGAACGTATTGAATATGCAATGCGATTATATTTGTTTGTTCCTATTACATAAAGACTGTTGAAACACACTGCCACTTCAACAAGCCGATTTGTCGGCTTTGCCAAAGACTTTCGTCGTTTGCCGTGCGCGCTCGTGCCGGGAGCAACCCGCGGGGAGACACCGAGCCTTGCTCTCCTTTGCCTTTGAGAAGTAACAACATATTGATTTCTCGCTGGCTGATTTTTACAACATACGTGCGGTTTCAGATTAGCGATTTTTTTTTGTACTAGAGGCGGCAAACGAGCGAGCGGGTCGCCTGTGGGTAAGTAATCACCGCCGCCCATCAGCATCTGCGACATCAGAAAGGTCGCTGATTCGTTGCCGACCTTTTATGAAGGGAATGCGTGGAATGCGAAATGCGAACGCGTGTATGGAAGCTGTTAACTATGAGAAATACATCACACGTTTACTTTTATCAATTACTTAATTTATTTGTAATAACTTGATGTAATGTGACTTGCAGTAAACTATTTGATTTTGAATTTCACTTAGACACGCCGAAAGATGTATGCATACGTGCGTCTGGTTTTATGAAAATCGCGTGTAAGTAAATTTTCTGAAACGACTGTGTACGCGCAGAATAATACGCTAATCTGAAACCACTCTTAGTTATCCATAGCCTCAGGAATATTACTTCAATAGACTAAATTAAGCACCCATTTGGTCTAATTTTAGTACTGAATCTATTTCAGAAGCTCGGGCTCCGTCTTGAATCGAATTCGGTCAAGGATTCACTAGTCCCACAACACTGTAGCGGATCTACTTATATTACACATAATTACGACCTTAATTAGAGTGGTAATAAGCATTTACATTATTTTATAACTAACAATTTTGATGTTTTGTCAACAAGAACTTTGGAATGCCGCAATATGCGATTTGTGTACGTCAGATTAAAGATTTGATTTTTTACTGCGATAAGGGAAATGTAGCACAGAACAATACTCCTAGTGGAATGTAGCGTGTGAATTTGTGTGTACGGTTTATATTTTTACTGGATATTATCATTATTCGCGTTTCCAAAATAAACAGTCTATTATACTTAGACGACAGACAATAGACAAGCGGACACCATCAAATTTTTTAGAGGTTCGAATCTCTAAAAAGAACCTCTTTGTGACCTACTGAACTAAATAAGTAATTCTTCGAATAACTTTCCCTTGAGTGAAAAGGCTCGCTGATCCCTCTGCGGCCCCGGATGTCCGGTACACCTAATTCTCGCTTAATTTGCTATGACGCTTCTTGCATAATTACATGGGCTTTTGTGGCCGCGCGTCACTACGCCCGGCGCACGCGCGTCGTCTTACGCGCTCGCTCGCAATGCGATACGGATCCGGCATTTAATGACCAATCTGTAGGCTAATGAGTTCGGTGTCACGAGCAGCTAATGAGGTCTAACTTTGAGCATAGTCCATGTTTTGGTCATGTAAATTGAAAATGGAAAGGTTAATGTGGGTATATTGTTCTGAAATGTCAAAGGTAGTCTAGCCTAAAAGGTAGCCTTTGACATGAGTTTGGCTTGGGTCTGATTTGAAGTAAATTTACCGTTCAACTACACAAATCATATTGATAAATTTCTCGTATGTTTTAGTAACTTTTAAAACATTGATTGACTTTCTTAATAACCTCCAACATGTAAAAGAAAAATTATAATTGCAGTTATTAAAATTGAAGAAGATGACGCCCGATTCTTTTGCGTATTGTACGTATTTTTTCAATCAAGAAAATCATACAGTAATTAAAGATAAAAATTACTTATAGAAATTTTAAAAATTGTATAGAACCATCTGTCCATCTTCCACCCAAAAGGATTGCCAAAGTCGTTCGCTAAATCTTTATAAAGCTAAATTATTTATAAAGAAACTGAAAATAAAGGTCCAAACACGTTCTCCTTCAAATAAACTCGTATTTCTTACGATAAAATACCATAACGATCATTGACTTATTTTAATGTAGATACAGTAGTTCTAAATGCAATGAAATTTCAGAAAATTAAAAGATAAGTGCACTAAACTCATACGGCACATTACCGGCTTGCGACTCCGACGCGACGGGCCATACACACATGACTCATTTGGAGACAAATATTTGCTCCGTATTTCATGTGTTTTCGCCGGCGCAATGTGTACTCGATCGTCGCTTCCGTGAGGTCCCCAAACAAAAAAACAGGAAACTATAATTTTGCCTGCGGCGAAGAATTGTGAGGGGGGCGGGCCCCGCGTGAGGGGGCAGCAAGGCTTCTTCGCTCTTAATTTATCACTAGAACTCTACTTCCTTTATAGATCTATATACCTACGAGTATATAACCAGATAACTTTCTTTAATCAATAACGACGTGTTTTTCAACAAACTTGTTAGTTTAGGTTAGGTCAAGAATAGATATGCTTGAGCAAAGTTCATATTTTCGAAATTTAGCTAAGTCTAGGATCGTGTAATAAATCTCCCAATCACACGTCATCACACTACCGCGATTCGGATGCAATGAGTATAAATAAGGATAGGTATTTTTAATGAGAGCCGTTTCAGTTACGCTGTAACAAAAACCGTAGGGTTCCTAGAATACTGAATACACAAATATTATGCGTATGCGTACAGGCATCGCTCCTGAACATAGGCGTCTCTGTTGCCACTCAACTCAACAAATTAAGCGTAACTTCCTAATCCTTCTTATAGGAAATAATCAAATCAATTACTATTAAATAGGCATAAACATAACTGAACAAAAATCGTGTCCGAGAGGTTAAACAAGTTCCAGATTGGAGATCGGAGTAAACGTAGCGTAGTCTTCCTAGATTAAGAGGCGATTTGCGCAAGAGGAGCTAGATGCGAGCTCATACACTACGACAGGCGAAGATAAAGACCAACAATAGTGCTTGTATGTAGTGTTTCTGCCTGCTTCGCCACTCTGCGGCTTGACTGACGCGGACCAAGGCGGCATGTGGGTCAGCCGCTGGATTTGATTTATTGGGAACCTCTCGCTAAACCCATTTGTTAACCTCCACGCCATCCAATTTTATTTCTATTTCCTTTATTGCACAAATGAAAAATAAGTATAAAAGGAAAAATATCGTACTGTTAACGCATACTCTTTTATGTATGTTGTAGATAAAAATCTGATTGTATCTGGATGAATGAAATGGTGGCCGTTAGAGCAAATGAGATATGAATGAACGATTCAAAGCTTTATTTCCGTTTCAAAACGTTAAATAACGACTGGAAAATTGTAAAGAAAAAGTAGAAGTTTTAAACTTTGAATGGAAACATTCGCGGGGACAACCTGCTTCCTACCAAACTGGAAAAAACGTTGAAAGATAAATACGAAATTGTCAATTGGTATGGTAAAAATATTCAAACATCTTGTTTTAAAATGGTGTTATGGAAGTATCTATGTAGTCAATCGATACAGTTTCTTTCTCTGTTTTTAAATACCAAAATTGCACACAATATGATCGCTGTCTTTAAGCACAACCTTAAGACTGGTTTATACCGTGGGAGCTGCTGCCTAGCAGACATGCGAGCTACTTTCTAGTGCGAGTTACTCGCGAGCGGCGTCCAAGCAGTGCGAGCCACTGCAATGCAGGCTTACTCATACGCTTGCTTGCACTAGGAAACGAGTCTTTAGCGTAACAAGAGGCATTTATTCTGCAGAACTTTGTCTTTATGTTTAACTGAATTATGCTGTACGTGATAAAAATATGTGCCTAAATACATAAAAAGATGGAACCCAACTAATATTAGATACATTGGGTTGGTGGATGTAACGTCACTCTTATTATAATTGGGATCTAAATGGGCGCCAAGCTCGTCAGCAACAGGAGCTAAGTTACTACCAATTTATAGCTTGTTAGCGACTTGGCTAGTGTAAACTAACAAATCGAGAATGATCTTCTGAGTGACAGAAGACTGGTTTAAAAAAAATACATTATATCGCTGAAGTCTTTAATACTTCACTATTCTGAAACTTTTTACATCATCCATCAGTGTTCAAGTCACGCCGCGCACTCGTAAAACATAACATTACGAGATCAGCACTGTGTTTCTTATCGTCTGCTCCCGATAAATATAAAGCTCTACACTACTTATGAATTACTCCCACAACATATTTTATCTGCAGGCCTAACCCTCCCCCCTTCCCCTTGCCTTCTGACGTGGATACCTACGTAGAAATCAGTATTACCAAACTGGCTCACTGTAGGTTTGTAGGTTAGAGGACTTCATACACGCTCTTCAACATAGTATGCAGGTTTCCTTACAATGTTTTTAGATTTCATAAATCCATTTGGTGATCCACTTGGAAAACGACCTTAAGTTTAGGACGCGTTCATTCTCATTCACTGAGCTACCAACATTCCTAGCAAGATACATACGGGTGCGGCTTTATCCTCGGGCATATTTAATCTCATCGCCTGGCCAGATCCGCTCTCATTTAATATTATAAATTATGAGTCCGCAAATAAAAATCAGGACGATGTTTCATGGCGTCCCACGTCCCGACACATTCACGGCCGCGACTGAGGCTGTCCCGTTTTATAGCCTTGCCCGCCAGATAAAATTATGTTACGTTACTGTTACGCTTTCGAGAAGGGCTTAAATTGCAAGAAACTTGTGTATTCTTGCAACGCTAGTTGCGATAAACTATTCTCGTCCGTCTAGGGATCCGATTGTCGTATTGATAAAATTACGTGAAGGCGTTGTTCCTTTTAACGCGAAATATCTGGCATTGTTTATTTCTAGCGAATATTTTTTATTAAGGTAATAATAAAAAATGTCTTTATCAGGCGAATGTTATTCCTGGAAAAAAATAAAGTTCCACAGAGAACTCTTACAATAGAATAGAAACAGTTCTCATTTGTCTTTCCTTGGAAGCGTTTTTTTGAAAGAAAGTGAAAACAATACAAAATGAGAAAGCAGAAAATAGGTAAGTAAGCCCTTCAATGACTATACCTTCAACAACGATCAACATGAAAAATAGATTTCTTCGAATTGTACTCGTATAAAAGTCACCAACAATATTTTATCCCATTTTAACGCTTGATAGGCCCTCCTTATCCTCCGTAGATACAGGCGAGATTGCGAGTCCTGTCGCCAAGGTGCCTTTGAAAGGTTTCTACCTGAGCCGTAAGTGAGGGCGGCGCCCGGACACTCCGCCGGAGCTGCCCTTAATGTACTGGTTACTGTTCAAATACAATATCATACAGACTATTGGAGCGACCCTCGGCTAAGAGGCCTTGAATGTAAACCTAGCCAGAAAAAAGTAACGCTATAAAATATCTTATGTAGCGAAAAAGGTGTTACACAGATGTGTAACCTACATACATTTCTACACATTTCTTGCAGAGTAAAGAACAAGTTCTTCTAGGTATGTTTTCGAGTATTTTTACAATTTGCTAAAGTACAATATTCTATATTTTATTTATACAACACATCTAAAAAGCAATGATACCTACTAGACGGAAAGAATAGTTTGTTGGAAAAAATAAGATGCCAAACCAATACTATTTTAACCTTAGCCTGGAATTTTCGTTTATTCTTGCTTCCTTCTAATACATTATATTTATTACATTGATATTTTTCTATTATAACATTAAAAATTTTGAAAATTGACTTTATATCGAACCGCAAATACTATGAAGGACGATTTAAGAAGTATCCAGTTTTTTTTTCCACATTGTACCATACATTGTTCGGTTAGTTTAGTAGCGGATGAGAATGTCGTACATGTTTGCCAAGATTCATCAGAGCTACGCATGTCACACAGAAATGGAAAATGACTTAGTTTATAGACAAACATTAACTGGTTTCAAAGATAATTCAGATTTTTCTTTCTTATACGTACTACTACTTCACTTTATCTCAAATTCTTACATACTCTTTGAAACATATGAATATTTGCATAAATATTGAAAGAGTTATTATAACAAGGTTTGAAGCAGTTAATCTGCAACGTAGTTGTTTATTTAAATAGTTAGGAATGAAAGCAGTAATTAGTTTGCAGAGCACAACAAACAGCGCACGAGCCAGTCTCCCGGCGTTGCCTACACAATTAACTTATGTTCGCGTTTCCTCGCAATGTTTTCCCTACCCGTACTCCCTGTTTTACCGCGTAAAATTAAATAAATTTAATAACGAATAAGTCTTTGTATTTTGTTTTCTCAATACTCATACGAGAATTGGCACGTGTCATTACCACACAAGCGTAGGTATATGTTATTTGTTGTGAACGGTATTGGTAGTGACTTGTGATCGTCGTCTTGAAAACTCGACCTTTTTCCGAAAATAGCATTCAATAAACGGTACCTTCATCGTACTACTAAGCGTCTAGTTTATATTATTTGTACCTTTCCAACCTTGACATTTCTAAATATTTTAAGATACGTATTTAGTTGGTACACATGTACTCGCATCATACCGCCCACCAGTAAAAATGTGTTTGTTTTTGACAACAGGGCTTTTAAAGTAAAACTGTAGCTTAACGTTCCATTTAGAAAATAACCTATATCGACAATCGTTCTAACAAGTGATCTATAAATATATTCAGCATAGTCTCATAGTTCAAGCGAATCGACCTCGCTTATACTTGAAGTATAGTTCATCATCATCAGCCTCTCATGGTCCACTTAAGCCTTTCTCAATATTCGCCAATGGTCAATCCTCGGCTACATCCGACACATACTGTTACAGTTATGTTTCTTTATTAATTTGTGTTATGTTAGTCAAGTGGCCGCTTGCAATGGGCCACTTAAGAAGGCTCAAAGTCACTCAGAGGGCAATGGAGAGGGCTATGCTCGGATTCTCCTTGCGTGATCGTGTCAGAAATTATGAGATCCGCAGGAGATCTAAGGTCACGGACATAGCCCAAAGAATTGCGTGGCTGAAGTGGCAATGGACAGGGCACATTGCGAGGAGAACAGACGGCCGTTGGGGTGGAAAGGTCCTTGAGTGGAGGCCACGTGCAGGAGGCCGCAGCCGTGGCAGGCCTCCCACCAGGTGGACCGACGATCTGGTGCAGGTCGCGGGAGTCCCTTGGATGCGGGACAGGACCGATCTGTGTGGAGAACTTTTGGGGAGGCCTATGTCCAGCAGTGGATGTCTATAGGCTGAAATGATGATGATGATGAGTCAAGTAATTCTTATTGGCAACATAAGTGTTCTTCCTCGCGCGGGCGCAAGTTAAACGTTTGCTCCGAAGTTGCCGCGGCGATGTGCGCTGCATGTTACCGGCGACTACGTGCCGGCACAATATAGAAATGTCGCCAGTGGAATCTGCAGTGACGACGTGGCAATGGCAATCGAATTCTTCCATTTTAGTCACTAAGGCGTTGCGTGCCCCCTTTTGATGCTCGACGGTCTCTCGCTGAAGCGCTCCTTACCCTACTCGGTGACAAATATTGCACATTCCTAAGACGGAAAATTATTAGGAACCATTAGACTATCCATTAACTTAAGTCCGTTCACTTCTAAAAAGAAATCCACTTTCATACTGGACCACACATTCTATGCCAGACTTTCCTCATTCAATTTGCTAAGGTCAGTAATTCAACAAGTTGCAAAAGTAGAACAATTCGGTTACATTCACGCGTGTAGTGGCTTATTTATGTATAAGTGTTGCGCGTTTTGAGGCAGTTACCCAGCTCAAGGTGTCAGCACTCCGCTGGGACTAGCCTATTTATATATTTATTTAAACCTTATTGCACAAAACTTCGTACAATAGGCGAACTTAATGCCTGTGTATGCGCTCTGGATGCATTTGCATACACATTAAGTTCAGTTTCACGCAGCCCGTGAGATTGTTTATGAATGAAGTTCATGTTGTTTTCTGATATTTATTTTTTTCTACTCGTAATTATAGACGGTCTGAAATAAAAGACAGAAATGATAAAAATTACTTTACTGAGATTGATCAAATTGTGATGTAGCGTTAAGTTTGCACAGCGCTACCTGCTTAAGTGTTAACGAGGTAGCTGAAACACGGCGACGCGACGCGATCTCATCGCGCGTTATCACGTCGCGAGAACAACGCCGCCGGACGGGACTGGCCTTGCATTCTGTACATATATCTCGCTTCGCTACGCATACTCATCGTACTACTCGACAACAGCTCCACCCCGTTATTTTGATGGCTGGTAGGCAGCTATGCATTTCTCACGTATGGACTCCGAAGCGACGGCTTCAGACACAGCTGGGAATATCACGCTCTGATGATAATACAAGCACTTAATAATCATAATTTGTTTGCATAAAATATGGTAAACAATGAGGTCTAAAAAGTATATGCGTTTATTTATGTAATATAGGTACTTGTATAATGTTACTCAAGCGGTCTTCGATGTTTTGTAGTCAAAATGTGTTTAATTTTGCTCCCATAGTTATATTTTTACTAACAATACGCACACCTGCATAAATCTTTTTTATAACTCACATACCCGCAATTCAGATAGGTAGAAAGGGCCCGGTGATAAACGTAAAGACCTCTATATTAAATAGCCGCAAAATTTATTACAATAGCGGCGAAGTTCGCCCGGGGTGGGGGCGAGGGTGTGGGGGGGGGGGGGGGGGAACGATCAGCAATTCAAATGGTGCACTTCAATACAATTGTGGATTGTAATAATATTTCAAATCGACACCTCACGACAGACGCCCTCCCGCGCCGCGCGCCGCGCACCTTTTAATTGTTGGTACACAGATCGAGATTCAAAACCGCGTAACTCAAACTGCGGTGACTTTTACCCCTTTATTAGAAAACGAGCTCTAAAGTCAGTTTTGGTTTAAAACTGATACTGTTACTTTCATTTGTAACTTTTACTAACGTCGTAACACCCAGACAGCAGACACAATGGAAAATCAATTTTTGTATGCCTTTTAAAAGGCTTATGGGCCCTTACGACGTTAAAGTAACAACTTTGTAACACCCCTTTGTAATGAGGGGGCTATAAATTGTTCCGATACTTGATATAAATTTTTTTGTCAACGTGTATTTAAGATCGAAGGCAAATACCGTTCATAGATTTGAGATTTCAAATATTGATTCAAAAGAAAAATACAAATATAGAATTTCTTTCATAACAGTCATAATGGAATAATATTGTTTCAAACTTTCGTGGTCACTAAGGTCATAATAAACTTTAATGGTGTTTCCGACCCCTCGCTTTTATTAAAAGACAAGTTTTTTTGCTTCTTTTTCTTTCTTTGGACAGCGACGATCTTTTACTAAGTGTATAATTATAAATTTAATCTACACAGATAACCTGCTGCTGCTCCTAAAATTGTGCAATGTATTAAAGTTAAACGAGGCAAGTTGAAAAGTGTAAAATGAAAGAGATTTCATCTTTTTCTAAATGAAACTTTTGACTTACACGGTACTAAATGTAGAGCAACAATGGGCAGGTTGTTTTGTTTGCGTTTAGGTTACTTATTTATGGCCGCGGGCGCCGACCGGCAGCGCGAGGGGCGCCGCGCTGCATTCATTATTCTTAAAAACAGCGCGGTTTATTTTGCGCTTCGGCGGCGATAACGCCGGCGAGGCGGAGCTGTCTGTTTACAAGCTAAATAGGCGACTTACTTTCTTTTTCGTTGTATCCTAGGGGAGAAATCGTAGCTGTCAGCTTGTCACATGCCAAGGACAAAGTGATTCGTGAGACTCTAATAGATTTATTCAGTTCGAGCTGTTGTTGTACAGCTTTTTTGCTTGTCTATTTGTATGCCAGTCACTCTGCTCGCCTTTGCTGTCTACATGATACTTAGCTGCTGTCCAGTCTTACGAGTTGCCGCAATGTCGAGTATTGCGTTTTGTATTGTTGCTGGTGGACGAGTAAAAACAAAATGGTTAAAGTTGCTCGGATGCTACTTTGTTAGCAGGCGATTGAGTATGCTGAGTTAGTGTATTGCAGCTACTAGTACACACGCTAGCTCGCACTATAGAAATCCTGTTACAATTCTTGTATGAATACTCCAGGGCCGGGACTGGATCGGTCCAGTCCCGGCTCTGGGGTAGTAGGTGCGGACCTAGCTAGATCGTTGCCGCCACAGGCTGGTGCGCCTTACGTTCCCACTTGCCGCGACGTACATTACCAAGTACACGAATACCGCTACTATATATATTACTATTTTATTTTATGTTACATTCTATAATACAGATAGAATAGAATAGAAATCATTTTTTAGTACTTGGTAGAAACAATTAGGTTAAGTACAGAAATATAAGTACTTATAACACATATTTAGTTTCATTTTGCAAGAACATGTAAAAATTAGAAACCATACGATTTACTAATTCCCACTCCTTTAGACAAGTATGTTTATACACGGTATTGCTACATAACTTCAAAACCCGTGGGAAGTGGCCAGCTGGCTGGCGTTTAGCTTCACTAAACTGAGGCCAATATTCAGACACAAATATATGGAACAAATATTGCTTAATGGATAAAATGTTTTACAACGGACGGCTATTACTCGTAGTCAAACAAATTTTCCATGAGAATTGGCGTAATACAGTGGAGAGCAATGAATTCGGATCACCGATATTCACCAATAGACATACAAATGCTCACTCTTGTAACGTGCGTATTACTAATCATTAGACAAGGAAGTTTGTTCCTCTTCCTGCATAGATAATTGTATGGAATGCGAACAACAGCGTACATTACCCGCTTAACTTTTTTAGAAGAAAGAAATTATGATATAGGAAGGCAAACGAGGAAGCGGGTCGTGGTAAGTGATCACCGCCACCACACCAGAAAGAGTGCGGATGCATTGCCAGGCTTCTAGAAAGGTATGAGCTCGCTTCTTAAACATGAAGATGTCGTATCGGTTTGGAAATACCGCGAAATTGACTTTTTCTATAGTACCTAATTGAAAACGATAATAAAATATAGAGTATATAATAGTATGGACATAAAGTCCAATAATGTTAAAGTTTTCACTATAGCATCAATACGATTACATTTATAGGCCTCTAAACTGAGCACGTGTGCATGAAAATAATCCGGTAACCCGAATTAATTTTCAGTCCAGTGTAATATTTAATATGTGGCTCTGTTGCCATGACGCTAGCTTTCCTGCTGGCGTAAGGGAAATATTTATTAAGTTCTGCTTCTAATCCTCCGTGGAAATCCATTCATCACCGCGATCACGTCTGTATGGAAATGTTCAAATTGACGCGAGCGACCAATACAATACAAATTGGATCTTTGCGTGCCTTTGTTCGACTCGCCCGAACGCCGCGGGAAGGAGATTGGGTAAATAGGACATGAACCAATATGATGCCAGCTTATATAATGTACAGCGAAACCGCAAGGCACAAGATATTTCATTGTATTTTCTATGGCATCGGCTTAAGCTGGCTTTCTACCGGAGTCCTAGCCACAGGTTAATATATACTAATGGAGAAACACACCTCTATGTAATACCTTTCCCAGAACAGTTCTAGTAACAAGATCTCTGTGGATCGACCGCGATCATGTTTACATTTGCTACTATTATACTTAGTTGAGTTGATTAAAATTTAAAAAATTCAAAATTCTTATAAGTATCAGAAACTTCAAAAATGGAAACAAATGTAACCGTTCATTAGTTCAATCTACTTAGTTGTAACTTTTGGGAGTAGGATTTAGAAAGTAATAGTGTACTTATATATTAGTTTTGCCAATTAATGCCAGCACTGAATATAGACAATTATTGCGTATGTCATTTAAATAAATAAATATAAATAAATAAATAAATTGAGACAACATCACATACATTGTCCTGGTCCAAAACTAAGGTTTTCCCTTGTGCTATGGAAACCAGAAACAACGAAGGAACCACTAACACCCAGACCCAACACAAATATCTGTTTCATCAACAAACATTTGTGTTGGTGCGGGAATCGAACCCGCGACCCTTGCGTCTCAACCGGCGTTCAAACCATTGCGCCAAACGGCTCGTCGCTTTTACAGCTACACTAATTAAAGCTAGCCATGTTAACATGCTGACGGTTGAGGAATTACCTGAAATATCTAACTTGAAGTTTGAACATTTATGTTTACATTTAACTATGTGATATCGTAAATTGCCTACCTACTTGAAATCTCGAATTAACTCATAATTGAAGAAGAAAAAAATTAAAATCAGTTACCGTAATAGCACATACCTACTTAGCAACGGCTATTATTGTAATAGAAATTGAAATTTTTACCTCTGAATCTTTTTGTCAAAAGAAAACAATGCTAAAATTTATGTAATTTTCTAAAGGAAGCCCTTTTAAGATTTTTTGATAAATTACACGCCTACGGTACTTAACAATGTAAGGAAATTACCTACTTTCAAAATTATTATCGAGACTTTCAATGGTCATTATTTTAACCATTATACTTACATTTTCCTTGTAAATACGCTGTGCCTAACGAACATCAGACCGTTTCGATCGTAGCGATGCTACGACGATTGTTCTACGGCGTGGAATTGCTACGAGTGCTACGAGAAACTTGTTCGTAGCACTACTTCTCAAGTTTTAGATGTGCTACGAACTAACAAACTAGTGATACTTCACTAATTGAATATTGTTAGTATCTCTAGGGGATATTTGAGGTGAAAGTCTGCCTTCTGGGGTTGTACGTTGTTCAACATACTTTATCTGTATGTTACTGTAAAAGCTCGAACTACGGTAGATCTTAAGATTTAGGTGTAAATCCTGAGATTTACCATCATGACTTGGTAAATGTAAGGAATTCTGAAAATATGACGATTTTTTAGAGCTTTTACCATTCGAGTTCAGTATATGCTAGGTTTTACCACTGTCAGCTGGTAGATAATAGTTTTAGGAATAAAACAAAGAGTAATTCTTAATGATAAGTAGATTATGAAACAACTCGCCCGAAAAAAACTCCCCGAGGATTTCAAGATTTTTGGTCGGTCACTGTTCTAACCTAACCTAACTAATATTTTTTTCTTTTAGTAAAGTTTAGTCAGTATCATCATCACAAAAATATTGGTTAGGTTAGATTAGAACAGTGACTGGCCAAAAAATCTTGAAATTCTCTTGTATTCAGAATTATTTACATTTACCAACTCATGTTGGTAAATCTCAGGATTTAACACTTAAATCTTAGGTAAATCCTAAGATTTAAGTGTTAAATCCTGAGATTCCTAGTTCGAGCTTTTACAGTAACGTAAATACACAATCATACACAGTAGACTACACAATGAGAAAGCAGATACATTTTATATCCTATTCTTGCCATACGAAAGTTAAACTAAATTGGCATACCCACTAAACACTCTGCGACTTTTCCCGGCAAATCCAGGCTCGGGGTGGGAAAGCGGGAAATAGGACGAACCTCATCACCGCAGACCCACCCATGGACAGCAAGGCACGCCAGTACGGCCTCTTTCCGACTCCCGGGGCTTAAAGCCCCCAGAGCAGCTCCCACTGCCCTCCGACAAAGCCCCAACCGGGCGGCGCCCGCATCGCTGGATTGCGATACGGGCGTCGCGGGCATGGGCTCCTGCAGAACTCTCCACAGACCCACACCCTGCTGGCTGCAGGGCAAGGTGCCTGCAGGCTTCCAAAAAACTGCCCCACCAGACAGCCCCACGGCCGGCTACGCTGGATTGCACAGTCGGTCGCTGGGCGGAGAGGTGAGGTTAGCCGGCCTTTGCCGCATCCCACTGGCTGTGGGACGCAGCGCAGACCAGCAACTGAAGACCCCCACAAAAGATGTGGGGGGTGGCGCCCGAAGGCGCCCCACTCGGTGGGGCCCACGTCAAGGTGCGCCCAAAGTGGAGGAGATCCTCACAGGGCGCCGGACAGGGCCCCGGCCCAGACAGAGCTGGGCCTCAACGTGCAGCTGTCAGCCGTCGGGTAGCAATATGGCGATAAGCCAATTGCTACCCGCCGTTGCCCAGGGACACCAGGACCCCTCCGGTAGCAGTTCCAAACAGAAAGAAAATACTACCGGGGAGGCCACACGAGGAGGTCGCCGCACCGTAGTCCCCAAAGTAAATTAAGCTAAATTGACAGTTCGTAAGCGAGAAATCACTTCCTGAGGTGTCAGGTAAGAGGACATCTCGAAATTGACATCTGATATCAGTATTGAAAATTAATAACATTCTGTCATTCAATCTGTCTATTTTGTGAAGTTGATATCGGATTTCGAAAATGTTCTTATATTCCCAATGTTGTTTAAATGTATTCATGGGTGTTACAAATTACCGAAGGTTTTACAAATTACCTTTGTGTATGCACAGACAGCCTCACATCAGATTACCAAAAACTGTCGAATTTCCTCAATTGATATTCAACCTAATATATTTGACAGCAAGATGAGAGTCGATTGAAGAAATTATACAGTTTTGTATACTTTGATATGTACGAGTATATGTAATATGTGTATGTATTAATTCGAACAAGTTTATAAGACCAAGTCACGCTACATTCACTAACTAGTACCCGTCGACAGACTTAGTGATCCTCCGAACATTCAATCACTTGCCTTTACAAAAGTCTGCGATCGACGCGCCTCGGTCTGGCGCACTTCAAAGCGGAGCTCCTCACACTCACGCTCGCCCGTACGTGCGAGTGCGCACAGATTTACAATCGCAAATATTCGCCAATTAAATTGTGTAAAAGGCAGAAACAACCCTTGTTATACGTACTAATTGTGCGCCAACTGATCGCAGTTCAACGCTCTCGACCTGACGAGTGGGAGCTCGTTGCCGGAGTGAAATGTTAAATGTGAAGCTTCGATACTATGTGTACAATACATTCTCATTATAGCAATAGTAGCTCAGTGGCCAAGAACGCGCCGTCTACACGGGAGATCGTGGTTTAAATCCGAGTTATGGATTTTTCAAATCTTTGTGCATATGTCTACCACAAAAAACTGTACCTGAGTTTTTTCGTTGAGAAAATCTAAGTGTCAGCCCAAAGTATAGAATTAGTGGTCTTTTACCACTGTACCTCGGAAAGCGCGTTAAGACGTTGGTCCTGCGCCCGATCCCTCTTGGGTCGTGTTTCACTAGTGTCTTGTCGAAATATGAGAGTAAGGGACAAGAGAATGCACCTGTGTTTGCGCACACACTTATAATAGGCATAACCTGCGTACGCCGTAGCTTAATCGGTTGTTGGAAATTATTACTAATACTAGTGTTCCAACAACACGTATTGTTGACCCTTCAAAAGTAAGTCTTTTTTGAATAAATTCATACTGTGTAGTCCCTCGGGAAAACCTCTGACGGAACTCGTTTCCCAGCCGGAGCGTTCGCGGACCGACGAGGTTCTTACTCAACTGAACCAAATGAACTACGATCTGAATAAGACACAATTCTTATTATTTTTCTGGTAGGTGGCAGACGAGCAGATAGTAAGCGATGGCCGCCTAATGCCATGTGGCTGGGAATAATGTTATTTTAAGTCCAAACAGTCATGGGTAGTTCCAAACCGGGAATATATTAAAATGCTTAAGTAACAAACCGCAACGCATAATATCTGCACTATTTTTGATGTAGCTGATATCCATGGGCGGCGGTGATTGTCACTTATCATTAAGCGATCGACTTGCCCTTTTTTTATGTCATAGGTGGCAGACGAGCATACGGATCACCTGATGGTGACACCTGATGATCAAGCGATAACCGCCGCCCATAGACAGCTGCAACACCAGTAGGCTCGCAAGTGCGCTACAACCTCCTTTATCTAACATAATAAAGGCTTAGGCATAATTACGAGTAAAATGGAAAAGTTTGTCACTTTACGACATTAATTACACAATCGCATTCCATCCAAGCATTCGCGTCCAACGTTGTATAACAAGCTAAACTCTCTTTGAAAACGCTGTACTTCTCAAGGCCTTTTCTGCTTGGCTTAAAGATCTATTATATATGCCTAGTGACTAGACATATTTTAGAATCAAGGCTCATCAAACACAGTAATTAACCTACTAAGAAATTATTGACTCATGTAGGAGATTACAGACCGCGATGTCTGCCCTGATTCTGGCTTATAAATATGGAAATATCCAGTCTGCATCGCGGCGTTGATATACGCTACGCATGGCTAGCATTCTAGCTCTTAAAAAGAAAATAGTTGATACAATCCGGAGTAAACGCGACAAAATTTAACAAGTATATTGCTACGTACTTATTGCACGTTATTGGACGTTATGACCGCGTTAGAACGGGCACGGTTACGAAAAGTTTTGATAAGGCAATAGATTATATTTTAACCATAAATTGACGCTTATTTGTTTATATTTCATGCTATTTTACACGAGGGGCACAACTAATGAAAGATATCCCTAATATACCAACAAAACTAAAAATATCTCAATCGCTGAAAACTTCGCCGCTTATGAAACCTATAAATAATAGTAGTTTAGTAACATAGAAACGATATCGCTTTGGGAGTTGCAGCTGCTACTTTTCGTTAAGAAAATGTGGAGCACAACTCTCAGCTTTGCGATTTTATCACGTGCTCTGAGAAGTCGCGTGTCTGAAAGTCGGCTGAACGGCGTCCTCGACTGAGGCTCGAGCGAGGCGGGTCGCGGCCGCGTGACGTCACGGCCAGCGCCGGGACCCGCCGCGCCGCCCGCGCGCGCGCCCCGCGCCCCCGCGCAGTCGATAAGGGCGCCTATGTACACCAGGAGCTGGTGGTATCTCTCGGGGCGTACAATAACCACTCGTAGTTACTTGTGCAAGGCGTGGTAATGGAATTGATTTCAGAAACATTTGACTTTTGGCATTTTATGAAATACCTACTCTTAATTTCTTCGTGTAATTCTCAACATCATTAATTATACGATACTATTAATTGTCAATAATAATCATCACCATCATCATTTCAGCCAATAGATGTCCACTGCTGGACATAGGCCTCCCCCAAAGTTCTCCACACAGATCGGTCCTGTGCCACCCGCATCCACCCCCGACTGTTCTCCTCGCAATGTGCTCTGCCCATTGCCACTTCAGCCACGCAATTCTTTGGGCTATAGTCCGTGACCTTAGATCTCCTGCGGATCTCATCATTTCTAACACGATCACGCAAGGAGATTCCGAGCATAGCCCTCTCCATTGCCCTCTGAGTGACTTTGAGCCTTCTTAAGCGGCCCGTTGTAAGCGGCCACGTTTCAGTTCCGTATGTCATCACTGGCAATACACACGCATTAAAGACTTTCGTCTTCAGACACTGTGGTAAATGAGCCGAAAATATGCTGCGTAGCTTCCCGAACGCTGCAAAGCCGAGTTGGATTCGCCGATCGACCTCTTTCTGGAAGTTGGACTTACCAAGTTGCACTTTTTGTCCGAGGTAAATATATTCGTCTATAATAATAGTTTATCGTATTTTTTCTAGCCTTATTTTTGTTTTTCAATTATTAAATTGCTTATTTTAACGCCTTTACTATGGTGAAAGTTGTTTCTATTAATCCAACTGCCTAGTTAATCCTCAAACCATTTTGCTCTAACTTAAGTTTCCTGAGTGTGCTCTAACCTAAGATAGAAAGGAACCTCACATGAGATTCGAATATTCTTTATGAGTTTTAAAACATTGGGATCCTACCAGCCGGCTCCTGGCTCAAAGCGGCGTAGCTCCATCTCCGCTGGCGTGGTGCGCGGTGGCGCTCAGTCGCCGGCCGCCCGTCGCCGCGAGCGCTCGCCGCACGCCGCACGCTCCCGCCGCACGCGCCGCACGAGCAGCCGCGCGCCCGCACGCACGCACGCGCCGCCCTCAGTGACAGTGCCGTGACAGTGACCCTCCAGACATGTGATATCTTGTGGATTGCTCGCGACCCCCACGCAGCCGTCAGCCTGCCAACACTTCGCCCTATGTATGACGCGCTAATTACTTTCATAAGCCTTTAATTAATAACACAACAATGTTGCGAGTTACATAGTTGCATGTTTGTAATATATAATGTTATAAACTTTGTAGATTTATACGCAGGAATTTACCGCCTCTGTCTTATAAAACTTTGAAAAGGTTTTCAAACTTTTGATAAGGGCTGTAATACTTTAACACCTGAAATTACTTGTTTTAAAGACGGATCAAGTTAATTACATACTTGTATCAATTGAATATTTATCAGGAAATACTGTACTAGAAATACATGTTAAGTTTTAAACTTGATGCAAAAGATATCAACGCGTCCAATAGACTTTTACTGTGGATTGGAAAAGTTCTAAACAATTAAATTATGGTTAATGAGTTTTTTTGCAAGGCTCAATCTGCTTTGCTTTCTTTAAAGTACTACAAACGTTATTTGGTGAACGGCATCAGAACAATATATTTACAATATAAGCAAATTAATTAGGCCATCATAATTTGATACGCTAATAGAACTCTTTATTGCACAAAATTTACAAATCCTAAATTTTGGTTATGTGCTAGTACGAGTACAATGTAGGCGCTCTTATCATTAATAGCTATCTCTTCCAGATAACCTCAGGGTAGAGGAAAAGTATAGCGAATTGAAAGGGGGTAAGTATTGCAAGTCAGAATAAAGTGGAATGTAGCAAGGGTTTCCGCTATTTTAGTTAGTAATTTCTAAACTTGATTAATTTGTTAATTTAATATATGAAGTTTGCATAAAAACTTCCTTGCTTTGACCACACTTCGATTATTACTTCCAATTATGACACCAGAGGCCGTTCATGCAGTCTAATTAGTGAAAGCAATTAATTTTATAGCAATAAATACTTTAAATCAATAATGTATATTTAAGTCAATACCTTAAAGTGGTGACGCTTATAATTTTCCACAATTGAAACAATTTTTATTGAATACTGTATTAGACTCTGCTGGGTCTGTGACTTTTTGATTAGTAGTTGTTTTATATTGTTCCCTCCTCTTGCTAGTGTAATCTTATTGCTCCGTAGACAACATTTTTAAAATAAAACCATTTTGTTTGGAAGATGAAGTCAAAACCGAAAGGGAGTCTAAAATCCTGAAATGATACTCTTAAGGCATGTTTATTTTCATGGAACCTAAAAAGATAATTTCAGTTGTATATTTCGCGTTAATTTATTTACGTTTCTTAATAGAATTTTCCTTGAAAGTCCTACTCGTGTGCGGCTGTAACAAGCGGCGGGCGCGGCCGCTGTCACCATAATTGCCGTAATTTGAACTCATGCGCCGGCTCTGACACCTGGCTAATTAATTCTCGCCACCAAATTAGCTAATAAACAAATGAGTCAAAATTTATTACTGAATTAACATTATCAAGGACCCTTACGATTTCATCAAAAGTATTTAATTATTATACCATTCGAATGCAACTGCTAGATTTGATGTGCCTTTAAAAGAAAGTTAAAGTTTCAATATCACTGTCTGACTGCATGATAAAGGCTTCAATTATAGGAATTAAGTCATCGCTACTATGATCTGATTAGGCTCAACCACCACGCTTGTCAAATGCGAAATGGTGATTACAAATCTGAGGTATGTTAAAAAAATTCGAAACATACTTTTTGCTCCACACGGGAATCAGACTTCGAGATACTTATCCCGGCCTGGTATAACACTAATATAAACACCATTAGAGTAATTATAATGGTTGTTAAAAGTAATGACACCGAAAAAACAAGTTAAAATTTTTAATAGCTGGCATCAGCGTATCGACATAATTATATGCATCAATAAGAAAACTATTACGACTCAAATAAAATGTACCTACTGTTATTTATTTCAATTGAAAATAAATTGCATGAATGAAGAAGCAATAATTAGCGTAGATGTTGTACCTACGCCATTGTAACTTTTATCAATGAAAGTTGACTAGATTTAGGAAAATCATAGTTTTTTAAATTAAATATAGGTAAACTCTTGACCACTATCACGACTGATGGAAAGCGTAAGCAGATGTTCCACGTTACCCAAGAAAATTTTTAGGATAACTATACTACCCAACCAATCCAATGTAATTTAACTAAATAATAATATTATACTTATGTCGTTCGTTTCATTGCGAGTGTACCTACAGCTTGTGACATTAAATTGCATGAGGAGCGGTATTAGAGCGTAATGTCTCTCTCAAGGGTTACACTTTCACAGACAGTCCTTCATTCTTCATATTTACTTTATTTTACCGGGAGAGAGTCGCGCTTTGGGACAAATGGGCCGGTTTGATCGGGAGCGGGGTGAACGTGCTGTACTGTATTTTGCACTGTGATTGAGGGTAATGGAGGCCCAATCGGGGAAAAAAGGAGTAGTGAGAATAGGTATCATATAAAAAAATTATCTAAGTATTCCCGATAGCAACAGTAGCAGATGGGAACAGTTTTAGTTATCAACACAAAAGGTCTAGCCGTTGTGACTACTCCAAATAACGTTGATAACTTCAAAATTTCTTAAATGAAGCTCCACTGTTTACTAGATAAGATTATTATACAGTTGTACGTCTTTCCATAATCCAAGTTGGCATAAGAACGAGCCGTCTCCCGCATCTCACTATATTACCCACTCTTTGTTACACGATCTAATAAAGATTTAGGTAACGTTTTGTAATATAATATCACGGGACGTGGTGGAAATGAAAAGCCTGATGTAAGGACCGAAATAAAAGGAAATTCGTTCATTCAATTTAGCCACATAGAGAACATTTGGCAAGGAAATTCGGAAAAGGTGGTTGAAAGAAAGTGTTACGCCGCTGTCACCCGGACACGCGTTACGTAACGTTGTGCTATACCGATTGTGTACACGTGTACGGATTATTATAAGTTGGAAACTACTTATTCTCAACTATTAAGTATTTTTCTTATAATACAATATTTCGACATAATACGTTTTGAAGTTCTCAATAATAAGTGACCTAACATCGTCGTGGTTTGAATCCCAACATGCACTTCTAGATTTCTTAAATCTTTGTGCATATTTGGTTGCTACCATTACCTTGGCGATGAGACCATCGTGAGGAAACCCTTTACGTTTCAAATAGTTTCTGAGACGTGTAACCTTGATTGAACCAGACCTACTGAGTCTGGTTCCCCTGTTAAAGAGTCGCTAAGGTCAGACGGCAGTCGCTTCATTGTAATTACTAGACTTCCCAAACTCTGTACCATGGCCCGGGCTTCGAAGCGACAGCCACCCGGCTTTACACACTTAAGACGACAGAGAGATATTTTGAAGATGCAAATTGAAATGGCGACATAAGTTTCTCCAAAACTTATGTCGCCATTTCAATTTGCATTTTAAAACTATAAGTGAAAGCGTCGGGTTACCTCATATCCTGTGTCCAACAGAACAGTTGCGCTTTTTAACCAAAATTAAATTCAAATTTTCTTTTTCTCAAATTGAAATCTGAAATTGTGACTTGTGTTGTTCATTGGCTTTCATTGGCTTTAGAGTTATGTTTTCAGCCCACGTTTGGAGCTATTATTCAGATGCCTCGATTTTCGGAGATTCTATTAATGGTGACCTTTTATTAATTACATCCCGACAACCCCCGCTTTTCCCAGAGAGAAAAACCTTGTAACACTGATAGCTTAAACCGTTTCATTATTTTTTATTTAAGTACCGCTGAGCAAAGGTCTCCCCCAATGGACGCCATTGTACTCTGTTTAGCGGTAGTTTGTAATTGTTGGAGAAGTGGTTCAAGTCATCACGCCATTACTTTGACGCCTCTTATACGATGTTCTGCTGGCTGCACATGCGTAATGATTTTGGTCCCCCTCTCCGGGCGCATCCTACTAAAAGTGGACCGGTCCAGTGTCATTAACTGAGACTAGCGGATTCAGTTTGATATCTACCTAAATAGTTAAGAGCCTCCTCCGTAAGCGCACCCGACTCTCCCGAATCAATACAGAAAAGCTCGTGTTTCTAATGAACACTCGAAACCTTTTTGTTGAAACTATTATCGTAAAAACGTTTGGGCCAGATTTAGGTTAGATAAATAATTCTTAGCCTAATAACAGCCCTCGGTGACTAGCAAAAAACGCCCGCGATATTTCCGGGCCTACAAGAAGCGCCTGCGCTGTTTCGCCGGGTGAGTGAGGGGCCCCTTTCAGTGCCCAGGGGGAAAGGGGGTTAAAAAGTTGGCAGCGCGCGTTGTGACTCTACTAACGGCCGGTTTTTGAATTGAGAATTTGAAGTTAAGCACTACTTAAGTACATACATTGACAGTTGAGTCATACTTCTAATGTCAAAGTTTGTACTTAAGTAGTGCTTATCTTCAAATTCTCAATTCAGAAACCGGCCGTTAGAATCTGGCAATCGCTGAGCGTCTGCTTGTCTGCAACCTATTAATTAATATTTCGTTAAAAAGGACTACACATTTACAACACGAGAGAAGTCACAAAAACGTACCCAACATTTATATGACTTCTCTCGGGTTGTAGCATGGAAATCTTTAGTCGCTAACCATCAGGAGGATGACGCCAGACGGATGCTCGTCCGCCTCTTGTCGCATAAAATATCTCTAGCTTTGTTTGAATATGCCCTTAGGTGTACAGATGTGAAACTAGGCCATTCAGAGCAAGCTGCCTAGGACACAGGCGTTAGTGCTCCGTGCAGCTTGTCCGGCTGGAACTTATACATTTTGGAACAAAGATGATTCGAGCCGGAGTCTCATTAGTATGTTCAATGTGGAAGCCAGTCAAGTGTGCCAACTGTTCATAAATCCTAAATAAGTTCTCATCTTTAGCAGATGTGTTATGATAGAGTTTAATAGTTGTGCCTCACCTAATTTAATACTATAAAAACTATTAATTTTTTATAATATGAAAATTAAAATAGTGTTCAAGACGTCTCATTAGAACGCTTTCAGATTAGCCGATCTGTTGCCGGCGTCAGACGATTTTGTCGGAAATATGGGAACGATATTGAATGTGTTTCCAACAAAATCGATCTGATCTTGTTGGAAACACCAGTTACTCGATAACTTCATTCACTCACATAGATAACTTATGTTCACGTAATAATACTCAGACAGACAATATCTTCTGTCGACAGGCGTCCAATGGTGCCAAAAACACTTCGATGTCAGTTCAGATGTCCGATCTCGGGCCGAACAATATAGGAAGCTTATACCCACGTATAAATGTGTTGATAGAGACATGTTGCAAATGTCGATTCAGTGAAACCCCGACGATACACTTCATTCGGGGAGGCAGTGATCGGAACCTCGGTCTCGATATAGACTCTATGTTCGTGAACTAGACTGCGCCCGCAGTGATGCTCACGCAGTTTTATTCCATTGGTTTAATTGTGCGTTTCACCTCCTATATAATTATCCCCTCAAAAGGTTTTTTCCTAAAATTCGTTTCGTTTAATTGAGTTTTTTTTTTATTATGTGATAGGTAGCAGACGAGCAGGCGGATCACCTGATGGTAAGCAATGCCACCGCTCATGGACACCTGCAACACCAGTAGAGTTACTTTTTATTTCAAATTACAAGTCTAAATACAACATTTTATATTCCTAGCATTGAAGATGGCGGATTTTCATACAAACGTCCAACCTCCTTTTATTCCCTAATGGGTTGAATTTTTAAAAATCCCCCTAGTGCTCACTTTCACCTTATTTGAGACCCCCTCCCCAAATTTATCTCTCATATTATATTATATTTACCAATATGAGAGATAAATTTGGGGAGGATAGATGGATTGTTGGATGGGGAGAGATAAATTTATGAGAGATAGATTCTCTAAATAAACATTCAATTCAGAACGTTTTCAGATAATTTGAAAACGTTCTTAAAATGTTTTTAATAATTTTATTTTAAGCCATAAAAACCATAGTAATGATTTTCTTCTTCACATGTAATTTTTTTGGGAATAGGGCAGGCAAATGATGATGATGTAATTTTTTTCCTATTCTATCTTGAGTCACATCTGTAGTGCCCAGCCCTACAAGAAGAATACGAGCATCAGTGAACTGTGTACAGACACAGTGGGAGAATTTCTAACTCTTGTCTGCGGTTAGCGTCGGGGAACTTTAATAAACACTGCAACTATTCTATTCAAATATTAAGCAAACGAAACTCCTAAATCCCAAAGTTTCCAAGTATGCGAGATTATTCAAGCTTAAATGAAACGTACGCGTAACTTTAGGTAGCTTTATAAACGTTTAGCTAATTTAGCTAAAGGCACGGAAGGGAATTGATTGACTTTGGGCGTTACAGCGATCGCTGCCGGCTGCTAACTTTAATCTTTCTTGCCGCGGGATAAATCAAATCAGGGAAGAGCGAGTTCCGCCGCTTATCCACTGTCCGATCTAATAAAATGCAAGATCGTGCTCCGAGAAGCGTCGTGCCCGCGCCTGCGCGGACTCGTTGGGACCACATGCTTCTGGGACCGCGATCCACGCGAATGCGGGACCACTGGTCCCACACTCGCGTGTACAGTTATTGAATGGACTTTTAAGATCATGCTGCTTTAGTTTTTGGTTTTTACTATGAAGCTTAAAGAGGTAACGCACCGTCTGACTTTTCCAGTTTCTCATACGTACGGCTTAAAATTATATCAGCTATCAAACTGCAATTCATTTTTACGGATTCGTAGTGATGGCGTAACAACTTTAATATACTAACTGCCGCCGTCAAAGATGTCAATTAACTTAAATTGACACTTAAAAAGATATTGTTACTTATTTTAATGCGCATAAAGACTTTCCATAATTGAGATAGTGAACATTAACTAATTATTAACTATTTATTTCATTTGGGTCTCGGAGTGCGGCAGTAACTGTCAATACGGTCCTTCTTAGTAGTCCTTAGGAGTCAGTACATGAGTTTAGTATTTGTGTGTAAACATTAACTTACAAGTAGGATAAAGGATTTTAGGCCTATTCCAGTAAATCACCGACTGACCCGTATTACAGGAGTATTCAAGCGTACTCGTATTTATCTTTTAGGAAAGCTAATACCGTCTGAGTTAGAAGGGTCGCGGTGAAGTACATTTGTATGAGACA
Source organism: Cnaphalocrocis medinalis (assembly GCA_014851415.1). Taxonomy (NCBI): domain Eukaryota; kingdom Metazoa; phylum Arthropoda; class Insecta; order Lepidoptera; family Crambidae; genus Cnaphalocrocis; species Cnaphalocrocis medinalis. The sequence goes on along the minus strand of CM026290.1, from coordinate 10,823,066 downwards.
AACGCGCGGCGACGTCGCCCCCGGGCACCGCCCGCGAGCGGAACGACAGTACGCCCGTTACGCGCCCGTCTGTGCGGCAGGCTGCGAGGCCAAAGTTAGGCTTTCTAGCCTTCTTATCTGTATTAAAGGCAATCGCTACTGACTGATTTATCATCGTACAGTTCAACCTACTAACCTGAAAATTTTGCGCTCATATAGCTACTATCATGAAGGCGCGCGTTTGAGGAAAATAAGGATTAACCAAAACGGGGTGAGAATTGTAAAGTCCGTTACGGGTGAAACAGGGCTTAAAGTTTCACTCCAAATCAAATCCGACGCAAGAGATGGCCGGACTAAAGCTAGTTTAGAATAAGGCGATAAGCATTTTCTAATTGACGAGCTTATGAGAGCTAACGTGCACAAAAAGCCAGTAGATGGCGTAACATTGACGTAAGACCGAGTCCAAAACCAGGTTAAACGAATAAGAATCTCTCCAAAACTTGACATTGCACTAAGAGCAATGGAAAGGAAACTGGTGGGAGTATGAAGCACACAGAGTTAGAATGGCTAACAAATGGCTTCGACGACAAAGTGGTATCTGATGTGAAGACGCGTGGAACATGTAAAACGGCTCGAAAACCAGATTTTTGGTGTATAATATAAATTTCCCGGTATAGAAAAACATTGTTAAATAACTACATTTTTTGCTGGAAAATGACATCACCAAATTGACGTCTCTTAGTGCGGCAGTTAGTATATTAATGTTGTTTCGTCGTCACTACGAATCTGTCAAAATGTTTTGCAGATGGGCTGTTGATATCGATTATTGAAATGATTTTCCAGCCGTAAAATTTACTAGAAACTGGATACGAAAAATCGGACCTGGCACTTAATAACCGCACAAAATATTCAATAGCCATTTCTCTCAGCTCTTTTAGCTTCGTAATAGAGACAGATCTAGAATATTTGTGTATTTATAAATATCTAGGGACGCTATATTTGATTAGATACGAGTATAAGCACACCAATTGGGCGAATCCACATCGGACTCATCCAACTGATTAACCTTGATCGGGCATGATCCTAAAAGACCCATCCGAAAACAGAGAAATGTTGAAGAAGGTCTACACTAAAATGTTAGAAACTTGATGATGATAACATTTACGCTGTTTTGTAAATTACAATATTGCTTTCACATGGGACATCAAAAAATAACAAATAGCAATGGACATGGATCTTATCCCACATAACGCCATTCTGAGGGATTATTCATACGCCTCCATTGTAGTGTGTTCATTCCAGAATGTCCAGTTTTAATTCTGAGTAACGTTCCAACTATTAATTAATTTCAATGATGTTTCTACTTAATTATAGCAAAATTGAAATTACATTTTTATATTCTATTATGGGGATTTTACTTCAAGTTATTATTGATGTATAAAAGCCACAAAAAGTTATATTTAGTCACGTTAAAAGGTTCCAATCAAGAATCAATGCTGGTGCTGAGTTCGTAATGGTGTCCGCTTCAGATGTTTTACCTTATTCCCCGACCTTTCAATATAACTTAATTCCCCGAATCATTTTACCCGGCGAAAGGTGCCCCTAGTGGCAGGTAAAATGGTAAAAATATTTCGGATATTAAATTTCCTTCGATCAATCATCTGGAGGGTGTCTACCTTCACCTCGCGCTTGAGACGAGGCGGTCCTTGCTCGAGTGCGCGCATGCGGTATGTCGGTATCTGTTTCAGTTCAGATACAACAGGCAACCTCTCAACCAACGTAATTAATTGTTGCCGTAGTCTTTGTACCCTGATCATTACAATCTGGATATCTCTAAGACAAGAGTGAACAGGTGTTTTAAATCAAGTCAAATCAAATCAAAATATATTTATTCAGTTATCTGCTAGGTAAACGCGTAACATCCTAGACCTCAACGCTTTCTATCAGGTGCGATTGTGGTCAGGCGTTAGCCTATCAATAATATTTTTAAAAATTACGTTCAAAAATCTTTTATCAAATATTTATATTTCCTCTAGTGCACAAGTAAAACTATGTAACCAAAAATATCAGGAGGGCAATCGCAAACCAGAAAGTTTATATTTGTATTTTTTTAATCTAGCTAAAAGTCTAAGATGGTTTTTTACCTATCATCATTTCAGCCAATAGACGTCCACTGCTGGACATAGGCCTCCCCCAAAGTTCTCCACACAGAACGGTCCTGTGCCACCCGCACCCAAGGGACTCCCATGACCTTCACCAGATCGTCGGTCCACCTGGTGGGAGGCCTGCCACGCCTGCGGCCTCCTGCACGTGGCCTCCACTCAAGAACCTTTCCACCCCAACGGCCGTCTGTTCTCCTCGCAATGTGCCCTGTCCATTGCCACTTCAGCCACGCAATTCTTTGGGCTATGTCCGTGACCTTAGATCTCCTGCGGATCTTATCATTTCTGACACAATCACACAAAGAGAAACCGAGCATAGCCCTATCCATTGCCCTCTGAGTGACTTTGAGCGTTCTTAAGCGGCCCATTGTAAGCGGCCACGTTTCAGTTCCGTATGTCATTACTGGCAATACGCACTTTTGTCTTCAGACACTAGTAAATGGGCCGAAAATATGCTGCGTAGCTTCCCGAACGCTGCCCAGCCGAGTTGGATTTGCCGATCGATCTCTTTCTGGAAGTTGAACTTTCCAAGTTGCACTTTTTGTCCAAGGTAAATATATTCGTCTACAACTTCCAGTGTAGACCTATAGGAACCTACAAAGTCACATGTTTCACACATACAATTTAATGAACCGTATTGTCTACCGGCGAGAACCCTAAGTCTCCTTGCTTGTTCCCCTAATCTTGTAGGTAGACTCACGACGAGCCAGTTTGTAATCGGCTACATAATGGCCGCGGGTCCGGGCAGGGAATAACAAATGGCGCATTACCGTGCCTCGAGGCCCGCAGCCGCAAGATCCGTTTAATAACGCATTCCCGTTTATACACTGTTAAAATACACTCAAATATAAAGAGCTGTGTAATTTTATGCCCTCAACATCTGCGCTAAATCGCGAATTAAAATTAACTACGGCCCGTGGAGCCGAATGCGAGGCGCTACGAACGCTGGTATAATTTCGTAGCATCTGTTCTGTAGCGCGGTTTTCGTAGAAGGCGTTACGAGGGGCGTCGTCGTAGTCGCATGCATATCTCAGCTATATGAACTTAAAGCAATAATGGTCTGACATCGTCTAAATTTTAGATAGAAATGTAAGTATGCAAAAGAAAAGTTATGCAAACTATCTTATTTGACGTTCAAAACTAAGATAAAGTATCAAATTAACCTAATCCTTCTAAATTATTAAGTGTTTAAGTATTTGAATACAGAAATATTTTTATGGCACCGAATATTATAACCGTTTATTAATTAAGTAGTGAGATTCTGTCGATCAGCTCAAATTGCAACATATCGGCTTCGCCAATTAATTGGTTTAAAATTAGATTAATGGATTGTTTTTGTACAATGGAATAATACTGATGAGTTTAATGTCAGAATCATTTAATTATATCATTATTGTGTATCGAGTGAGTTGTCACGTGTCAAAAGTGTCTACAATATGTAACAACTATTAGATTAAACCTGCGATTCGTTTAAGTAGTCTCAGCAATTTCCGTAGAGCAACAAATGCTACGCACAATAGTTTTATTGAGTGATTTCTATATAATTTTATGGAAACTTGCTAACGTAGAATATATATAGATTTTTATAAATAAAATCACAGATGTCACCTACTTACAGTACCTACTCATAATTTACACAATGTTTTTAATATTGTAGGTATAGTGTAAAGTCTCTCGGTAGCACTTAGTATTAATATAATAAATGAGTTACTAGGCAGGTCTCTGAGTACTCATACAATCCAATTAATTTCCTCCGGGAAATTTTGCATAAAACAAGTAGTTCTATTCGCTGTTACGCTAATTATAAAGTTGTTATTAAATTTTTCATGTTCCATGAAACTGTTTTATTAGATCGTAGTTTTGTTTTGATTACTGCTTCAATTACATACTTTGTTTGTTTATGATTCTTAATTTTTTTTTATACGTTATACCATCAAAAACAATACTTGTCAAAAAAACCAAGTCTCGCAACTACCGTAAAAAGTGGTGATATCCATGTTTTGCCAAGTCGGTTATTCATTTTATTGACTTGGCAATCACATTAAAACACAATATATCTCACAAGTAATGCATTAAATTGATTCGGTGGTTTAATGTGATTGCCAAGTCAATAAAATGAATAACTGACTTGGCAAAACATGGATATCACCACTTTTTACGGTAGTTGCGAGACTTGGTTTTTTTGACAAGTATTGTTTTTGATGGGATTTCATTCCTTTTTGTAGAAAATTCTTAAAATCTATTGAACTATAAATATAACGTGGTAATCCTATATATCGGTATGATATTTATATACGATTACAAGTTATTTTGAAGTTCATATATCTAGCAAACTGGATCAAAATTTCAAAATGTTTTAGTTTTCCCTTGATTCATACACCAAACTCTCTCATCTCTGTCTCTGTTTAGTACACCTTGTCGGGTTGTTAAAGTGGTGGCAGAGGGGAACAGAGGCGCAATGTTTTAGGCCAGCCGCTGAAAACCAGCGTCGGCGCTAGCTATATCTGGCTAGCCCGACAAAAGCTGAGCGGTCGCCTATTTGGCACAGTTGCATTTTGTTTTCTTTTGTACTTTGTGCTAATTTATGTATTTTTTTAATATTGTATTGTTTGTTCTTGCGTCTTAGTGTATGTTCTGTTATTGTGTCAAATAAAGATTTCATTCATACATTCATTCATTCAAACACTACTTATGTTCCAAATTTGAAGGTTCTAGGTCTACTAGAAGTGCCTTAGAATTTTGATGATCGGTGAGTCAGTGAATCAGTCAGTGAATGACAAAATTAAGAAACTTTGGCCCATTATAATTCTTAAACTACGGGTTCAAATTGATTGAAATTTGAAATATACCGTGTCTTTACAATGCCTGCATGGTTACTGAAAACTCAGTCTTCTAGTTTTATCCACAACGAAGTTATAGGGGGTCGAAAATGTTTGAATTATTGCTTACTTATATCAATGCTAAACTATTAACGTTGTTAAATAATTACACTCTGCTTCCTTATTGTTAAAGTAAAGGATTATATTAAAATAAAACTAGTGTCGATTCCTTAAGTGGGCAATCACTGTTTCGATCACCCTACTTAGTACGGAACCAGGTTAAATCAGTGCATGTTGTTCATAAAAGAAGAAGTTTACCAAAAGGAAGAAAGCTATATTTATAACAACTAATGAAAGATCGCTCATTTAGTCCTGCGGCGCTCGGAGGCCGCGGCTCGCGCGCGGAGCCGGGAAGACCCGTGAGTGTCCGGATTTAACGAGATTCCGATTTCCGCGTCGCCGCGGGATTAAGCGGTTATGCACGAGCGCGGGCGCCCGGCGCGGCGCCTACTCCTCCCCGCGGCGCCGACGTCTATAAAACCTTTAATTAATTTTATGGTAAACTACTTCTCCGGCCCACATTGTTGTTTTCCTATAGTAAATATTAAAACCAGTCTTTAATGGTAGAGGACTTGATCGCGAGTTTGTACAGTCGTTACGTTGATGACCGACCATCATTAAGATTGACTATAAAAGACATTGGACTAAACAATTTCTTTACTTGAACAGACAAAAGTAGATGTGAAATCACTAGGTTAAGGTCTTAAAATACATGAAAAATTACTAGCTTAAGGTCTTAAAATACATTATTTATTTATTGATACACAAAGATTGAATCATAACCCCACAATCAGTACAATTATGAAAGGCTTAGATCTACAAGCAATCCTCGAGTCGATATGCAGCTTGACATCCATGAGCTGACGTCTTTGGGTGGCGCCGATGACTCACCATCAGGTGACCGCGTTGCTCGTTTGCTATATCGTTAAAAAACCTTTGAGTGTAGGATATTATTAATTTTATAATCATTAATTCATTTATTAGATAACTAGTGGCCGCCCGCAACTTCGTTTGCGTGAACTTTATGACTATTGACTTAAAGATGATTATTTAAATAGTAGATTGGGCCAAGGAATCACGTAGTCCCATCACCTAACTTGGAACCCCCTTTAAGTTCGAAATATCCTTCCTTATCGGATCTCATCCAAAAATACTCATCACATTTGACAATTTTGCATTCCATTTCATTCCATATTTGTTATGGTGTAGCTGGGCTCTTAGAGTTCTTCACCAGGTGTTCCATGATCTTTGATTTTTTCATGGCATCATAAAATGCTCATCATAAAATGCTCATCAATCTGAACAACTTTTGTTAAGGTGCCATTGACCTACCTCTTATAGTTTAGCTGGGCTGTTGTGGTTCTACATCAAGGAGCCTAGTCTTCAAAATAAAATATATCCTATAAGTTGCCCTGATGTTACAGCTATACAATAAAAAAAGTTTCATTCAAATCGATTCAGTAGTTTCCGAGATTAGCGCGAACAAACAGACAAACAGACAAACAGACAAACAGACAGACAAAAATTTTAAAAATCATTGATTCATGTTCTGTTACTGTTTTTTAGTCGTCCTAAGTTATTTTGAGATAAATATCTTCAATGTACAGATACAGCTTTTTTACATTTTTATTATATGTATTAGATTAGATTAGATATAGATAACAACAAAGTGGTAACTGATATAGAATTTCATAGTGTAGGTCAACGCTTTAATATAAAAAGAATATATTCACGAAAAATCAATATCAACCACATGAATTTCAAATAATCTGTCCCAAAAGAACCGGGCCATTTATATACGTGACGTATCTGTTGGAAAAAATCTAAAAGAAGGGCCGGTCACAAATAATGCAAGGTCCGACTTTTCGCATTTGTTCCAATTTGTCGGCGCGGGAGCCCCGGCCTCCGCGGGAGCCCCGGCCTCAGGGCGGCCGCGCCTCCGCAATTACGCGCAGGCTAATTACAGTGGTGCCAATTTGATGGCACGAATTAGTGCGGGGTGCCTTGAATAAAGTCAATAGTATTTCCTGCCAACCAAGGCCATGGAGCTAAGAAAACTTATTTCAATCCATGATTCTGAAATGCTTTAACTAATGAAAATGCAAATAGTGCTAGATCTAGCGCCGAGTACTGAGTTAGCACTCTAGTGCCATCCATTCACATCTACACAAAGTTACGGTAAAGTCAAGTGTTTAGAACTATGTACAATGACGAGCGTTTGTCGCATGAAATTGAATTTTCTTTTGACAATTTTTCAATCAATACTTCTTCTCTACACTAAAAAAATTTAAAACATAATAAATAATCTTTAATCATCACCTGACACTACAAGTACACGTAAAGGATGTCGTTACTGGGCTGCTTCGATCAAACAAAATAATGTCATTTTCCCGAGAAGCCGCTCGCGCCGGGCGCAGGTACCGGCTCGTAAAAAACACATCAATCTCGGCGCTAGCGGTGATCAATCACCTGCATTAGCCCCCCCCCCCCCCCTCCTCCTCTCCGGTACTCACCCCTCTCCCGCTGCGGGCTCCAACCCTTGCCCGACGTCTGGTTACAATTGCCTCTCGGTGGTGGCAATTGGTCACTGTTTTGACACAATTCTAACAACAAAGATATACTTAACACAGCTCAGGCGATGCTTCACGCCGGTCTTCCGTAAGACCGAGGTATCACTCCGGACGAGCTGGCCCATTCATACCGAAGAATCTCTATTTCCGTCACATATTTTAACCATAGCACCATAGAAATAGTAATTGGTTGTTGTCGTTTCCAGGAGGGTATGTCGCGTGTGGGTGCGGCGGCGGCACTAGCGGCGGGATGAGGCGCGCCGCGGCGCCCGCGCTGTGCGTGGCGCTGCTGGCCGCGCTGGCCGGCGCGCCCCGCGCCCCCCGCGCGCCGCGCGCGCCCCGCGCCGTGGTGGAGGCCGCGCCCTCGCCCGAGCCGCCCGCGCTCGACCTCTCCGAGGTCCCGGAGATGGCGGAGGTGCCGGCGTGGCGCGAGCTCTGGTACGGCTTAACTCCTTGGGCGCTTTGCAGACGGCGGGGCGCTCTTCACTAACGGCCTCCGTCAGTCGAGTGTGTTGTGTTCGCGGCGCGGGAAGACGTGGTCTTTATTACTTTGTAAAAGTCCTACCCGCCCCGCCATATGCAAAGTGCCTTACTCTTGCTTTTTATGTAAATATTCCTGGTGTAGCTGATGTTCTTGAGCGGCGTTGTTCAATTACCATCACCCACCCAGGAACCCACTTACTCTATCTCATTAAAAAAATGGAAAGCACTTAAAATTCCGGGGCTCGCCAGCGCCAGCTTGGGATGCAAACGGGAAATAATTCTATGACGATGTAATCAAAACAGTGCGCAAGCTCATCTTAATCAATTATAATTTCGATACCTATTTCTTTTACTGACCACATTAGGACTTTAACTACCCTAGGCTACTCCGATGGCCCATTTGGTAGTGACACTGCCTCATATGCCAAACCTTCACCATTCAGTGGGACAGTATAGGCTAACTATTTATTAAGTCTTGTATTTGTTGTTCAGGTACGGGTCGCTGGAGGGGCTGCACGTGCACCGCGAGCCCACCATCAACAACACGCAGGAGGACGTGCTGGCGCAGCTCGGCGCCGTGGCCTTCCTGCACTGCCCCGTGCGCAACCTCGGCGAGAGGGGGGTCAGTGCCGCCGCGCTGCCTCCACACACGTGACAAACAAACACCCTGCAACCAACCGGACGATGCGACCTGTTATGCGACTTCCAGCGATTGTCTTTTAAAATAATAACGTTAAATTGAAAACAGATCGTAAAATAGCAACGTCTGATGTGGAGACAACCTCCTTACACATTTTTATAGAATTAACAATATGCAGTTGAAAAAATATTAGTTTAGTCTCCGTAAAGACTTCAAACTCTTTATATAGCTCGAAAGAAAATTCTAGATAGTTATCAAAATTCAAACGAGTTCAACTCAAAGCAAGTAGTGTGTTTAACTGGGTAACCTCATTCGCACACTACTCGTTATTTGGCTGAAACCTTCAGAAACAACTTTGTTTGTGGAGCATAATATAACGGACAGACAGTTCGTTTGTAACATGTTGCGTATTACAAAATACGAGTAGGTATACAAGCTGCTAGTATTTTCTACAAACAAACACTTTTTTCAATTAATTAACCGGGCATTGCCTTCTACATTTCACCGTTTATACAATAAGCTTATTGTTACGATCCATTTGAACCCGAGCTATTAAACTTAGCACTGAGTCATGGCTAGCATGACATGCAAAGTATTTTACACGAACGTCCATGATGTCGAAATACATACACACAAATACGAGTACACACACACTAAAGCAACTTCATAATTACTTAGCAAACGGCAAAGTGACGGTTCATGTAAGCTTGGAGTGAGCGTGGTTTATTTTGTGCGACAGGTGTCGTGGGTGCGGCGCCGCGACTGGCACATCATCAGCTCGGGCGTGCTCATGTACACCAACGACGAGCGGTTCCAGGTATGTGTCCAGCTGTCACAATACAAGAGGATCCAAGAGAATCACGTATTGTGGTCGGATTTATTGCCTGTGACCGATGTGCTTTAAGTTTTTTTTCTGTGAACTTGTGCTCTAAACAGGTTATTAACTTTTTCAGGTATTACACAGCGAAGGCTCTGACGACTGGATACTACAAATCAAATATGTACAGAAAAGAGACAATGGCACCTACGAATGTCAGGTATGGATGCATATTGGTAAGAGTTTTCTTTGAAATCTACAACGAAGGTTTTTTGAAAAACTAATGTATATACACAATTAAAACAACTAGAAATCGATCGGAGAGGTGAATATTTGCCTCTCCAAGCACGTGATCCTAGCATGGACATAGTCCTCTGCCTATGTCCATTATTGTCCATGCGTGGATCGCGTGTAGCATTTGAGCGGAAATTCTCGAGCACTCGACATTGAAGTGGAATTTAGAGACTTCATACATTGGTCCATGCAAATCTCTAATTCAACTTCAATGTCGAGTGCACGTTAATTCCCCCCCTGACGTGCGGTCTCCGCGCAGGTGTCGACGGCGTCGGGCACGCTGTCGCGGCTGGTGCACCTGCACATCGCGGTGCCCGAGGCCTTCATCCTGGGCGCCGACGAGCACCACGTGGACGCCGGCTCCACCATCAACCTCGTCTGCATCATCGAAAAGGTACACTACACATACCATGTCGTCAGTTCATGCACGGCGTAGCAAACACTTTATTTTTTTACTATCAGATCGCGGGTTTGAATTTGACTTGAAGACGCATAGAAAATTATTAAGTTCATTATTGCAAATTATTACTGAAATTGAAATTGCTAACAAAATTGAATGTGCAACAGATAAAACCTGTGAAAGTTAGCTAACAAAGATATCCATTTGTACCTATCCAAATGCATTTGCTGTACTTAATCTACATAATAATATGAAACATCCAGTTTGGTTTCTAAATTCTTGAGCCAAAAATAGCGGTTCGTTATAGCTTCACTTGTGTGTCCGTCTGTCTTTGCGTGTGCGTTTGTGCCGAATGCGTATTTTGACCTAATGTTCTTCAGCGAATGCCTTAAGTATAATTTCCCCCATTGGCAGAGTCCCGTGCCGCCGCAGTACGTGTTCTGGTACCACAACTCGCGCATGATCAACTACGACGCGGCGCGCGGCGTGACCGTAGGTGACGGAGCCGGGGCCCAAGACGCAGTCCACGCTGGCCATCCGCGCCGCGGCGCACGCGCACTCCGGCAACTACACCTGCTGCGCCGCCAACACCGAGCCCGCGCACATCTATGTCTACGTCTCCGAGGGCAGTCAGTACCCTTCCTTTTTTGTTCTCTCAGATAATTAATGCACCCGACCCAAGAAATGAGCAGACTACTTTATGCATACCCAGACACCGTGGGGCGGCCAGATTATTTGGGGCTTTCCTCTGGTGGGGGCATCTCTGAAAGAGAAGCCGAGGTATACCCGCTAAACCCCCTGCGGTTCTCCCTCATCGCCAAGGGGAAGTGTCATGGTGAAACAGCCGGGGCCTGCCTTGACGACATTCCCCGGGGCAGTCAGTATCTTGCTCCAATGTTATAACAAACGCTCATAAGTCAATCGACCTCAGCAAACTAGATAAAAAATGTATTTTGTTGTATCGGTATGTTTCATGTGAGTGTTGACGAGCAGACAGATCACGTGAAGGCAAGCGATTGCCACCTACCATAGATATCTGCAACATCAGTGCAGTCACAAATGTGCTTTCAATCTTTTATCCGAGGTTAATGAATGTCTAAGCTGGGTTCGCACCGAGCTGTGTAGCATGTAACGTATCTGATGGTAGGTACGGCTGATACAGCATCAAATACATTTACTACTGTATACATACAGTATCGAGTACATTAGATGCTACATGGTTAAGTATCCAGCTTTACTGTATCAGCTTGTAACTATTTTTCTCCGGCAGGTGACAAGATGGCAGCAACGCTATCACGGAACTCGAGCGGAGCGCGCGCGCACCCGTCCTTCGCGCTGTCGCTAGCCGCTGCGCTCGCGCTGGCGGCCGCCGTGCGCCTGCTCGCGCCGCACGCGCGGGCTCACGCGCGGGCGCACGCGCGGGCCGCGAGGGCGCGGCGCGCGCGGCCCTCGATGTGCTCGCGCACGCTTTGAGTTGCGAACAAAGTTTCGTATGGATTTTGCTGCAATGCCGCACATTAAAAGAGCTGTTAAGAGCAACGAAGTAATTTTAATAAACATTTTGAAGATTAATGAGGCTAAACTAGATCCGACTGTTGTGCCTGTTGGCAAATAAACTCTTAGTGTGTCAGGTGTAAGTGTGTGTGAGTAATTAGTACTCACACACTCATCTGCGAGGGTTTCATACCTACTACATAAAATTAGATAACCCACAATAATACACATTTTTCTCGTCAGAAAGTACATTCAGGGCCAGTGGTTGACATTCATAGGTGTTCTGAATGTATGGATCCAAAATTAATATTTTCAATTTTGAGAGTCTGAATTCACTGAGGTTTATAACGTACAGCATTATCTCCTTGTAAGTAACATTGTTCTATTATGGATTTCTTCGTTGCTCCATACCACATAACTTAAGTGAAATGTGCGGAGACAAATAAACAAGAAGAAATTGTGCGCATTGGAACATGTCGCAACACGCGACTTGCGGACGCTCGGAGAATACCTGTATGGAGCACGCGTGGACTCTTTGTGCCCAAACTTATTAAGTGGGTTTAATAAAACTATATAACTTGCGAGTACATTGTTTGCTTCGGCAAGTAAATTAACAAACCCAGAGTTGTTACCTGGGATTATAAGGCATTTATAACATTTTATACAGTAATGATAATAACAATAATAACACAAGTAAAACATAATAGATATCTAAGAGATTTTAAGCAAACTTTTCGAAATGAAGGCAGTAATTAAACGCCTATCTATAATTACTGAATACTAAAAGCTATTCGGTGACTTATTATTATTGTACTCGTATCAATCAGTGAACAATGTACACGCAACATTGAAGTTAATTTGTCGTAATTTGTAATTTTACTATCTTCTGTCCATCGAATGGATGTAAATTGTCTGTACATATACATATACGTACCTAAACTGTAACGATGCGGGGTATCGCGGGGAGACTCAGAGTTTGTGTAAATATTTGTAAGTTTACCGTCGACAAATCTATTGAGATATTTATAAATATAAAGGTTTATAGTGGTAAGGACATCGTCGAAGGTCACGTCATCAGCTCACCTCGTGTAAATATCTTTGTGCGCCGCGCGCGCGCTCGCGCTCCGTCTCCGCCGCTGGCTGGCTAGGCCAGGCAGCACACCTTCAACAAAGTAGCTCTCTGCACGCTTCTTACCTTCTATCTGAAGAATTTTAATATTTGTTAAAATAACATTTAATTTGATATTCATTTCAAGTATAATCTTATTTGTGATCCGCTTGAAAAATATTATGCAACTACCTACGTTGTAAGAAATAATAAAGCGAGCTTTTAGTACAATTTAACAACAAAGACGTGAAAATAAAATGATAGCGCCACTGCCACTTACGTCATGGGATATGGTATCCCCAGTGAAATGTAATCGCATTTGAACTATATTTATGACAGTTTGGCGGACGCATTATACAGCGCTCAATGCGTAATGGTTCTTCCGCATGTTCGCCGAGCAGATAGTGATCCCGCTCGCAACGCGCGCGTGTGCGCTCGGCGAGCGTGAGGAGGCGCGAGCGCCTCGGAGCCGGAGACGAGCGCGCCGCGCGTTTTGTTAATGATTCCTGTCCCTCATGACTTCCACAAAATAAAAATAATTTGAACTAATATACTGTATTTTCATTGTTCACCCTTATTTTAATTTAATATCTTCCAGCAATCATGTGGATACGGTTCCAATCAGGTCGATAAAGGAATAATACCTTAAATGACGGTTCAGCTTATACATAATTATAAATTATGAGAAGGCAGATACATCTTTAGAAATCAGTGGTAGCACTACTTAAGGCTTTACTTTGGAAACTAACTAAAAAAAAAAGTTCGCTGCCAACTTTTAACCCTTCTGCCCCCAACTGGGCCTCCAGTACCCTCACCCACGTGGCGAAACAAAGCGCAAGCGCTGCTTCATACCAGGAGAGACTGCTTGGGAGTTCAATTTTCGCACCATACAGTTATTAACTTTTTAGTCTGTTAGGACTTTGGGTGGCTCCCCAAAATCCGTTACCCTAGCCCCCTGGGGTGGGGGAGTAACACGGACCCAAGACAAACACGAAGTTGACTGAGAATAGAATAGCGCCACACGGAAGTAGCGAGTGTCTGTGGGCGCGGCCATCTGTAACCATCGGGCGACCCATCTTCACGACTGTCACCACAAAAAAAAGTACACACCGTTCACACGACACATTCCTGCGTATGTCGTTAAATGTAATCAAGGTGAAATAGTTCTTAGGCGACCGACGTAAGTTATCTACTGTAAGCATAATTAATATAAACAGCGGCGTGAAGCAGCGCCTGCGCAGTGTTACCGGACCGGAGGTTACCGGAGGCCAATTTGCACCCCAATTGGCCTCCAGTAACCTTACTTATAAGGAAAGGAGGTTAAAGGTTGGCAGCGCACTTGTAATTCTACTGGTGCTGCAGGTGTCTATGGGCGGCGGCAATTGCTTACCATCAGGAGATTCGGCAGCTCATTTGCCACCTATCATATAAAAAAAAACAAGTTTTGCTAATAATTAAATTGCAGAACTAAAGGTTCAGTGAAGGTCCAGTTTTATTAGTCCTTTGGAATGTGAGCGTCCAGTGTTCCTACTCATACGAGTACTTTCTATAATGAATAACTGAGAGGTTTGAGGCTGTGTAGTCGACAGGGGCATTGTATTTTTTTACAAAGATCAACAGCGTGTATTGTTGGGCGGTGACGACTGCTTACCATCGGTTACCACCAGCTCTATCTGCTGCTCGTCTGCCACGCCAACTATCATAATAAGCCAATGTGGGCTCTACTCCTTTTAATGGCGCGGGCAGTTTACTAAGATGATGTAAAAATACTTTTATATTAGTTACTTACCGGTACTTAGACAGATCACCTAATGGTAAAGCACCACCGGTACCCTCATTCACTCGGCGAAACTCAGTGATAGCACTGCACAAAAAAAACACTATGTTACCCTAAAAACGCTAAAATTAATCTAAACCTTCGAATTCCATCAGCGAATCCATTTCTACACGATAGTTGCAGGTGTTTATGGGCGACGGTAATCGCTTAACATCAGGTGATCCGTCTGCTCGTCTGCCCCCTATCCTATAAAAAAAAAATAGAACCAACAACCGAAGTGATACCACGGCTTCACAGAAGACCGGCGTGAAGCTGCGCCTGCGCTGTGTTTTGTCTAGTGAGTGAGGGTACCGGAGGCCCAATTGGGGGGAAAGGGGGTTAAAAGCTGGCAGCGCATTTGTGACTCTATTGGTGATGCAGGTGTCTATGGGCGGCGGCCATCGCTTACCATCAGGTGAACCGTCTGCTCGTCTGTCACCTATCACATAAAAATAAAAAAACCCTGTGTTATGTTACTTCCTAAGAAAATAACAAAATTGCACTTTACATTGCAAACCACGCTCTCAAATACATGGTAATATTTTAGTTCGGCTTTTCAACATATCGGCCAAAATAGACTTGTCGCCCTTCATCTAAATGTGCCCGTGCACGGAACCAACTTCGCTTGGCTCTATTCCATTATCTTCATACATATATACTTAATTACCTACCTACAATAATGTAGGTAAAATTAAAGATGTACATAAGTACATCTTTAATTTTCAATAACTTTTGAAATTAGAACATTAAGTATGTAGTTAATTTTTTTGTGTTGACCGCGTTGGCTGTATGGCATGGGCTGTATAAGTTTTGATGTCATGAGCATTTTCTAAAAAGAAAAAAAGTTAACTGGCGCGAAAAAAAAGTTTTTCTTTTGTCAAATTAGTTGGAATAATTGAGGAATATGTATTCATGCTGTTATGCATATTATGTAATGTACATAATTTAATAGAATACTATTGTTTATTACTTACCTAACAGGTGCGATTATTTAATCTGAAAAATATGGTAACATTTTGTTGTAATTATTGTGAAATTATTATACTACAGGTAAGCTGACAATTTTCTTATAGTATGCTTAATTTTACTACAAAAACAAGTGGTTAAACTGAACAATGGGGACATTTATAAATAATTTGTGTTTTTAGCAAAGGTTTTCAATTTCTCCAATCATTAATGACACTAAATATTTAAGGTAGATTCTGATTTTTCTTACTAAAAGGTAATTACTTAAAAGTGATATAAATAAGTGCTTTTGTACATACGTTCACAATATTTATTTGGACAACCAACTAGATAAATACTGGTAATAAGCAAACAAAAGACCACAGACAAACTTAAATCAAAGTGCTATCTTATTTACTTATTGTTTTGTATTAGGTTTATGCGTCAGACACGCAGACGTTTGCTGGCGGTCACCTGGTCTCTGCGCCGACCTCCGCCGCCGCCTCGCGCACCAGTCACTGGGCGTCTACGCAGGCAGGATTGCAGTCGTGTCTACCTGATCTACTAAGTATGTATTTTAGTTACCTTACTAATATTTATCACAAGTTACAAACCTTTATTCAAGTACACATGTAGTACTTTTAAAACCTTTCGTTTGCTATAACGCACTAAGTACAAGTCGAGTGTACACCTATTTTAAATTCATCACCTCCGACGGCCTCGATGGGGCAGTGGCTCAGGTGTTCGCCCGAAGCGTAAAAAGTCCCGGGTTCGATTCCCGGTCAAGTCAATTTAGCAACACTACATTTTCTAAATCTTCTTGGGTTTGGGTGTTCTGGTTGACGCTCCCAATTAACTATCGTCATCTGGTACTCATAGTATAGAGGTTGCCCTAGTTTGAGATCAGGTTGATTCATGTGATTGTCTGGCGCATTTATTTATTTATCAAGGAACCTTCCAAAAATAATGAGAATCTTCTAGACCAGGGGTCACCAATTAGTTTCGTTCGGAGTTCGTTTTCAAGAGTGAAATTACCATTGCAGTGTTACTCAGCAGCTAGTCATATCGATTACGACAGGGGGTTTCATGTCGCACAAAGTGCCTCGGCGGGCCGCTTTTAGCCTCGTGGTCCGCCATTTGGTGTCTCCTGTTCTAAACTTATCAACAAATCATGCGTTGCGAAGATAAACCTTTTACTAATGCAATTTTATGGGTTAGATTCAACATTTGGGAAGGCGGAGTGTTGGAATTGCTGCAACACCCGTTGTATAGACGCGCCGTCAAGCGCGCTCAAACTGAGTACGGGAAGTTAGTTCCAAACGCGCTAATAGATGGCGCTAGCAGCTAGCGCTCGGCGATGTACGCACGCATCGCGCAAGCGTTTGTGCGTTTCTATTTGTACAAAGCCCAGCGGCCATGTACTAGAGATGTCCAGGTCTTGCCTTGTATGTAAATATATTAGTTAATCGATTATAGTACTTATTTTCGATTTGACAAGGTTGGTTTCATTTGTTGGATCCGTTGCTATACATTGGTCCGAAACTCGCCGGATCATATCGCCTAGTGGATAAAGGCGATTTTTGCTGGGCATCATCGCACCTATAGGCAGTGGATCGCTGCCTGGGGCGAACAGTGGAGGCGGCCTACAGTAGCTGACTGGAGGCTGAGCTTCATCGGTGGACCACCAGACGGACGAGGTCTGGTGACGTCACAGCGAGCCTGGTAGTACAGGCGCCCAGCGGCGACAGCGACGTATCGATTGTTGTGTGCAGTTAAGTGAAGTGTGGTGACGTGAGTACTTTGAAATTTATTTGAATCAATTTGAGCTCTATTGCAAGGGGTAAATTAACTTATAAAAATTGCTGGTAGATTGGGACTTAGAATAATTCGGAAAAAAGTGAAGATACGGGGAACCTATGCCCGATTTTTTACAAGTGTCGCGGTTTTCAAACACTTAGAAAATTTTCGCCGAATTTTGTATGGAGATTGGACTTGTAATTTTTTCATCGGATTTGTATGGAGTTTGGACTTAGAAAATTTTTGAAGATTTTTTAAGTTAATTAGTTTGTTTTATTTTTGTCTATCATTGTGTGCCTTATCTATTGTTCTGTACTGGTATATGGGTATTGTTTTTCAAAATGGATACTTTCATTGCAATGCAAGAAGATGCTTCTAATAAAATAAATAAAGCTCAAATAAATTATAACAAGAGTCCCAAAAGTAGAATAACGAAATCATATTTAGAAACGCGATTAGAATCATTAGAGGGCTATTGGCTTACATTTCATGAAACTCATAAACTTATTATTTCTGAAATTGCCCCTGATATTTATAAAAAATCTAGTTATTTCGAAGCAAATTTATTTGAGCTCACAGAGGAATTATATACAGATTACAAGTCAGATTTGAAGCATGCTTTAGAGTCATTTGTGTCAGTTAGTCAATCCAGTTGTTCAAGTACAGGCAGTGGTAATAAGTTGAAGGACGATCGCACTTCTTGTGTTAAGTTACCGAAAATAGTTATCCCTACTTTTTCCGGTAAGTATACAGAGTGGACTACGTTCCACGATTTATTTGATTCACTTATTCACAAGAACACATCTCTAGATAACGTCCAGAAACTTCATTACCTGAAAAGTCATCTGACTGGTGAAGCCGATCAGCTTTTAAGACATATACCAATCACTAGCGAAAATTATATTACATGTTGGCAACAATTAAAGAATCGGTATAGTAACAAAAGGTATATTGCCAACTGCATTCTTAAGAGATTTATGAGTTTAAGGTCCATTGGTTCAGAATCATCTAGCGCTTTAAAGGAATTATTAGATACGACTAACGAGACATTGAACGGCTTACAAAATTTAGGTATTAAAACAGATAATTGGGACATTCTTATTATTTACATTTTGAGTCAAAAATTAGATTCCGAGTCCCGCAAACAATGGGAAACTAAAATTTCAGATTGCACTGTAGAATTACCCACATTAGATCAGTTCAAGGAATTTTTGGAACATCGGTTCAGATCGCTAGAGTTTCTTGATACCAATAAGCCCCAAGCTCCGAAAAATATGTATCGTAATAATAATAATTTAAATCAACATATTAATAGTAGTAAATCTTTTCACATCAACGTCACCCCATGTAACTACTGCACTGAAAATCACAAATTGGCGAATTGCAAAAAGTTTGCCAAAGAAGAGTGTCAATCAAGGCGGGATTTTGTCCAAACCAAGAATCTCTGCTTTAATTGTTTAGGATCCAATCACTCAGTCGCACAATGTCGTCTTCCCACTAGGTGTAGAATCTGCAAAAAGCGGCATCACTCGTTGTTGCATTTAAATTACAGTCCACTAACAACCAACAGTGAACAACCTGTAGAAGGCAATGTTGTTGAAGCAACAACATCGGCAGACCAACCAAATACACTTGTGACTACTTGTTGCACCAGTATTCAAACACAAGTGTTACTGGCAACAGCACTGGTAAGGGCTCAGTCAAGATCAGGTCTCGATATTTCTCTTCGATCTTTAGTAGATCAGGGTTCACAGGCGTCCTTCATTTCGGAGTCTGCTGTTCAGCTTCTCGGGCTGAAAAAGTATGCAAGCAAGAGCACAATATCGGGGCTAGGCAGTGACAAACCACTCATGTCGAAACACGTCGTGTATTTGAAAATAAAATCAATTCACGACCCCCAGTTTGTCCTCAGTGTTAAGGCGCATGTCCTTAGCAAATTAACAGCCTTTTTACCAGAATGCAAAATTGAAGTACACCTGTTGTCACACTTACCAGATTTAAAGTTAGCAGACCCAGAATACAACACACCCAATAAAATTGACATTTTATTGGGAGCCGAAGTCTACGGTCAGATTATTTTGGAGGGTTTAATCAAGGGTCCAGTCGGGTCGCCAGTGGCCCAAAGTACAAGATTAGGTTGGATCCTCTCTGGTAAGGTCCAAGCAAAGCGTTCCCATTCTAATGATGATCACGTCGTTAGCATGCACCTTCACGTCTCGGAAGATGAACTGCTTCGCAAATTCTGGGAAATAGAAGCAGAACCATATAGCAGTAAGCGGCTCCTCACAGAAGAAGAGAAGAAGTGTGAAGAAATCTTCATGAACACCACCCGAAGAGATGCTTCTGGTCGCTACATCGTCAAGCTTCCGTTGCGTGAAGAACCTACCTGTAATCAAGGGAACACTCAAATTATTGCAGCTAAAAGGTTAAAAGCATTAGAAAGAAAATTAGTCAACAATCCACAGTTAAAGATTAAATATGATGAGGTAATACATGAATACATTCAACTAGGCCACATGGAATATGTACCTGTTGAAGAACAAGATAAAAAAGATGTTGTATACTTACCCCATCATGCCGTAATCAGAGAAGATAAAAGTACTTCCAAGGTGCGCGTAGTGTTCGACGCATCTTGCCCTGGAACAAATGGTGTTTCATTAAATCATGATCTTCTGATAGGTCCACAACTACAGGACGACTTACGTCATATCATCATGCGATGGCGTCAACATCCCATATGTCTAGTAGCAGACATCATCAAGATGTATAGACAGATAAAGGTGGCTCCCGAAGACGTCGACCTGCAGCGTCTGCTCTGGCGTGATGATCCTGGCTCTGAAACAAAACACTTAAGATTAGTAAGAGTTACATTTGGTACAGCGTCAGCTCCTTACCTGGCAGTCAGGACGTTACAACAGCTAGCTCGTGATGAAGGTTCCGGTAGTCCAGCAGCATCTGAAAAAATAATCAATGACTTTTATATGGACGATCTCATGAGTGGATGTGAAACAGTTGAGGAAGGAATTCAATTGTGTAAGGATATAAATGAAATATTGCGTAAAGGAGGATTTGAGTTGCAGAAATGGTCCACTAACAAGGAAGAAGTTCTAAAGGAAATTGGTAAGGATAAGGGTCAGGAAGAGGAACATCTACAACTACAATTAGATACAGTCATTAAAATCCTTGGACTTACATGGAACCGCAACACGGATGTCTTCGAATACGCCGTCGTGATCACTCCGCTCAGCTCACCTGTAACAAAAAGAAAGGTTATTTCAGAAGTATCAAGATTGTTCGATCCACTGGGTTGGTTGGCGCCAGTCATAATAAAAGCCAAAATTCTAATTCAATCTCTGTGGATATCAGGAATTGATTGGGACGAGGAACTACCTGAGGAACTTTTAAAGCAATGGATGGAATATCGCAATGAGTTACCTCATCTCAGCAATTTTCGATTACCAAGATGGATGTCTACTTCGAAGGCTAATGAAGTAGTTGAATTGCATGGATTTTGCGATTCATCAAATGATGCATACGCAGCAGTAGTGTATGTGAGGGTTGTAGATAGAGAAAATTCAATCAAGGTACATTTGGTTACTTCGAAAACCAAGGTGTCACCCATCAAGCAACTTTCCATCCCCAAACTAGAGTTGTGTGGGGCTTTATTACTTGCTAAGTTGATGCTGGAGGTAGGAGAAGTATTGAAGATCCCGAAGGAGAACATGCACGCATGGACTGATTCATCAGTGGTTTTGGCTTGGTTGAGTGATCACCCAAGCAAATGGAAGACGTTCATAGCGAACAGGGTATCTGAAATACTATCTATACTTGAAAGGAAACAATGGTCACATGTTTCGACCAAAACTAACCCAGCTGATTGTGCATCTAGGGGAATGAAACCTTCAGATTTGGTAGACTTCACACTATGGAAAAATGGTCCAAGTTGGTTGCAAGATGAAACGATAAATTATGAAAGAAAGAGTTTTGAAACTAACGAAGAAAAAAAGAAAGCAAATAAGACATGTCATATTGCAACCAACCAAGAAAGTATGGACAGCCTGTGGACGAAGTACTCGTCACTAAATCACCAAATTCGGGTTATAGCATGGATGAGAAGAATGATAAAGCGATTAAGGGATACTGGGTTGCCAACCTACCTGACAAGCAATGAATTAGCAGAAGCGCTAATTATATGTATTAAGCATTGGCAAGCACAAGAGTTTAAGGAAGAAATAGCTAAGATACAAAGCGGGGAAGAAGTAAGTAAAAAAAGTAAACTCACCCATTTGAATCCTTTCCTCGACGATCTTGGTGTCTTGAGGGTGGGCGGCCGCTTAAACAGGGCGGCAATAAGCGACGACAGGAAGCACCCAATCATCATACCTGCTAAAACGCACCTCACTAACCTGCTGATTAGTGAGGCTCATCACAAAACAATGCATGGCGGTCCGCAATTGATGATCACACATTTGCGATCTCGCTATTGGATCTTGGATGTCAAGAACCAAGTCAAGCTGTTCTGTCGTAGATGCATCACATGCATTCGTTATTCAGCACGTACCACAGAACAGTTGATGGGTCAGCTGCCACCTTCAAGGGTGACTCCTGGACGACCTTTTCGTCAGAGTGGAGTCGACTATGCTGGTCCCATAAGCATTCGAACATCCAAGGGAAGAGGTCACCACGCATACAAGGGCTACATTTGTCTTTTCATCTGCATGGCAACAAGAGCCATACATCTGGAGCTTGTGAGTGACTTAACGTCTCAGGGTTTCCTCGCTGCTTTTAAGAGGTTTGTAGCACGCCGTGGTCATTGTTCTGATCTATTTAGTGACAATGGCACCAATTTTGTCGGCGCTGCCCGAGAGCTGAAACAGTTGCTGGCTGAAGAAAAGTCTCAGGTCGCTGTTGAGATCGCAGAATGGCTAGCCAGCAATGGTACAACGTGGCACTTCATACCACCCCATGCCCCAAATCATGGTGGATTATGGGAAGCGGGAATAAAATCCACAAAACATCACCTGAAGCGTGTCATAGGTGTCTCCACGTTGACCTTTGAAGAGATGTACACGGTGCTCTCCCAAATTGAGGCTTGCCTTAATTCAAGGCCAATCAGTCAATTGAACACTGACTCCGAAGATCCTGCTCCGCTCACTCCAGGCCACTTCTTGATTGGGGAACCTCCAGTGCTTGTGCCAGAGGTAAATTATGAATCATCTTCTGTTGGTAGTTTACGTCGTTGGCAACTAACTCAACGCATGGTGCAAGAATTTTGGCGCAAGTGGTCACAAGAGTATTTGACTCGATTCCTAACCCGTTACAGGTGGTCGCATTATGTTCCGGAGCCTAAAGTGGGAGATGTGGTTTTAGTCAAGGAGGATGATCTCCCTCCCTCTCGCTGGTTGTACGGAACCATAACGCATAAACATCCTGGTTTGGACAATATCACACGCGTGGTTACACTCAAGTGCAAAGGCGTTTTGATCAAAAGACCTGTGTCAAAATTGTGTGTACTACCAGTCACAGATTGATTAACTGTGGCTTCTCATGTGTCTATATAGTATGTACTTTCACTCATGTGTGAAATCGTTAATTATTTTTATATTGACTCGTGTTAATTTTTGTATTGTTGTACCTATGTAGTTCGAGTCACATTGTTATTAGTTAGTTTATGTTATGTTTCAGTTGATATAGATCAACTTATCCTAGAGGTAATGTTTTCAATTTTTTAATGTTGTATAATGTTGGCAGTTATCGTAAAAATACGTAATACTCACTTGTAAGATGTTCAAGATTTATTTATATATTCAACTTTATTATTTTTACCGTAAAATCGTTGCCTTGTTACTAAATGTCTTACAATTAATGTGTTTATTTTATATTTGTGTTCTTTGTCAAGATAACTGTAACTGTTTAGATTTAAAGTAAAAACAAAATGTTAATGGACATCTGTCATTCTGTCCATGGTGGGCGGAATGTATAGACGCGCCGTCAAGCGCGCTCAAACTGAGTACGGGAAGTTAGTTCCAAACGCGCTAATAGATGGCGCTAGCAGCTAGCGCTCGGCGATGTACGCACGCATCGCGCAAGCGTTTGTGCGTTTCTATTTGTACAAAGCCCAGCGGCCATGTACTAGAGATGTCCAGGTCTTGCCTTGTATGTAAATATATTAGTTAATCGATTATAGTACTTATTTTCGATTTGACAAGGTTGGTTTCATTTGTTGGATCCGTTGCTATACACCCGTCCTACTCCTGGAATACAAGATTAGGTAGGTAAGTTTTTAACATTTCACTTAATCATTTTGATACTGATTTTTACTAAGATTAACCTCTTATATTGTGAAACCACATAAAACAATCATTATAATTATTACAATTGTGATATGAATGCTACAACTTTTATAACCTTTAGAACTATTGTTACGGAGTAATGACCAAAAGCTAGCACAACTCACCTCGTCTCCTAACTGCCGAGCTGGAGCAATGCCGGGCCCGGTGAAACCGCGTTGATGAATTGGTAGTTTTGATCTCCTTTTAACTGCAGCCTTATACGAATAGAGTTCCATAGGCCATTGGGGGGGTTGATACGACACCAGGTACACTGATTCGCGGCGATAGCATCCGCTGTGGTGGGACGCTGGATAGACCGATGATACGCACGGTGCCGCGGTCAGAAGACTACTGCTTTGCCCTTGATGGCGCAGGGCGAGAGGGCGCCGGTGCAGCGCCCGTATGGTGGTGTGCTATATTCACACCACTACTCCTATGAAGCTCTGCAGCTTCAGATCGGAAGGAATTGTACTAGTTTGGCCACAGATAAAAATGATTTAGAAAAATACCAAACTTCCTTCCAAATTGTGTTGCTTTATTGATTTGAAAATAGAACGATAATTTCGGTACGAAACATACCGCTCACCTTAAAAGTACCACGTATCTTTTAACACGAATAGTTAAAACTAACTAACACTAGAATGAATTAAGTTGTATGTAGAGTGAAACTTAACCTAATCTAAACCTACTCTAGCAGCTACAACTCCTACCTATATTCCTACTCTATAGGAAGAGGACAAATCTTTACTACGGCACGTTTAGTAAACGACTGTCCGATTTGAATAGTTACGACACGACAGACCCCATCTGGGCCTGGGTGTAGAGCGTGCACGCGAGCCAGTCTCCACTGCAAGGGAGGAACGTTGTCTTCGCGTACCACAACAATCATGCCTTCACGGACCGGGGTGCCCCGATCGCTAAACCACTTCGTAGCTTGTTGAATATGATGTAAATACTCAATACTCCATCTTTTCCAGAAATGTTGCGTGGACTGTTGAATAAGACGCCATCTCATTAGGCGACTAGGATTTTCATTTTCTAATGAAACGTCAGGAATGGCCGTTAAAGGCTCACCTATGAGAAAATGAGAGGGAGTTAAGGGCAGAGGATCCGCGGAGTCTGCACTTAACACGCAAAGGGGACGCGAGTTTAAGATCGCCTCAATTTGACACAGAAGTGTGTGCATCTCGTCATACTGTAAAGTGCGCGTGCCTATCACGCGGCGAAGATGATGTTTGAAACTTCGAACACTCCGTTCGACTAAACCACCGAAATGACTCGCATATGGAGGTTGAAAATGCCAAGTGATGCCCTGGCCAATCACCTTGGAATTGAGCGTAGTCTGTACTACGTCGCTTCGCAAAAACTCATATAACTCTTTTAGGTATCTAGCGCAACCTACGAAGTTCTTTCCACAATCTGAATATATATCGGTACACAAACCGCGCCTGGAAACGAATCGCCTTAAGGTTGCCAGAAAGGCCTCTGTGGAAAGCTCGGAAACTACTTCGAGATGTACCGCTTTGACAGATGTACATACGAAAATCGCTACGTAACATTTTACTATTTTAGCATTACGAACCTTATTAGCACGCACGTAAAAAGGACCCGCGAAATCTACGGCAGTCTTAACGAATGGCCGTTGCGGTCGCAAGCGAGCGGCGGGAAGCGAACCCATAACCGGCTGCGTGTGCGCGGGGCGCGCGCGGAAACAACTCACACAGCGGTGTATGCGCTGCCGCACTATGTCGCGACTAGATAAAATCCAATATTTTTGTAAAAGTGCATATTGGGTGCCTTGTGCCCCAATGTGCATATTTGTTACATGCGCGTTGTCAATTATCAAATTTGTAAAATGATGTTTCTTAGGTAAAATTATTTGATGTTTTGATTCGAAAGGTAAAAGCGATTTATGTATTCTACCGCCTACTCTTAAAAAATGGTTTGAATCAAGAAACGGATTAAGACGTTTTAATTGATTAGAGGGTAGGTTCCCGTTACTAATCCTCGAAATATCTTCCTGGAAGACGGAATGCTGAACTAAACTTGTGAGTCTGTTAAATGCGAAATTATATTCTGACACCGTTATATGTGTAGAACATGGAGAATCAACCTTTTTGCATTTGTTATAAAAGCGGAATATTAAAGCCGTAACACGAACGAGTTTACCAAGTGACGAAAAACGCGAAATAATTTCTATCTCCTCGGGGGGAGTAGAAACACTTGAACATAACACGACATTACGTTTCTCTTCATCGGTAGGAAGAATAGGCTTTAATACCGGCCACTCACTCTCTCCCTCGTACAACCAACGAGGGCCACGAAACCACATCTCGTGACTTAGGAATGCGGCGGGCAACATGCCGCGCGAAGCAGCGTCCGCGGGGTTGTCGGCTGACGGCACATGGCGCCAACAACGCGCAGGGACCACATTTAGAATCTCCGTGCACCGATTGGAAACGAAAGTTTTCCACTCGTGAGGAGAGGAAGTCAACCACGATAAAACGACACTCGAATCTGACCATGTATAAATTTGATCGCCATTTATACGGTCACTATAGTTTTGCAACACCTTGTTTATAAGGCGTGTTAACAAAACTGCTCCCATTAATTCGAGACGGGGTATAGATACACGACGTGTGGGTGCGACGCGCGTCTTCGCTATCAGTAGGTATACCTGTACACTACCATCCGCGCTCTGCACGCGTAGGTACACACAAGCGGCGTACGCCCGTTCGGACGCGTCGGAAAACCCGTGCAGCTGTATAGAACAGTCCGATGGAAAAACATGACGCGGAAAACTCACTTGAGATAAAAGAGGAAGTTGACTCGTAAAGTCGAACCAGCAATTAATTATATCTTGTGGTGGGGTTGAATCCCAGTCCACTGACGATATCCCTAATAATTGAATGAGATGTTTGGCAAAAAGAGTCACTGGAGATAATAAACCGAGTGGGTCATACATTCTGGCTACTTCTGAAAGAATGGACCTTTTCGTGCATTTTTCAGAGAATACTTTAACACTAAAGCCGAATGTATCTGAATTAGGGTTCCACTGTAGACCTAGGACCTTAGTAGATATGTCATTCTCCATTTCTGCGAACGGTACATGCTCGGGCCGCTCACCATGAGAAACTGTCGGCTGAGATGCGAGTCGTAACGCAGGAGAATTACTATGCCACTTATGTAGCTCAAAACCAGCCGATTTACAAATACCTATAAGCTCTTGCTGCAGAGCGAGCGCCCGTGACTCATCACAGTCACCTGACACTACGTCATCGACGAATACGTCACTCAGGAGGACTTGCGACGCGCGAGGGAAGCGCGCGGCCTCGTCGCGAGCGAGCTGCTGAATGGTGCGCAGTGCGAGATAGGGAGACGAACTGACCCCGAAGGTCACAGTACACAAGCGGTAGTCGCGCAGAGGTTCATCTGGAGATGTGCGCCACAGTATGCGCTGAAAGTCCCTATCTGACTCGCGTACTAGAATGTTACGATACATTTGTTTAATATCGGCTGTAAAAGCGATGAAATGAATACGAAACTTTAATAAAACGTCTACTATATCTAAGTGAAGCTTAGGACCCGTAAATAAATTATCATTTAATGAATTACCACTCGTAGTTTTAGACCCTGCGTCGTAAACTACTCTGGTTCTCGAAGTTGTACTTGACTCTTTGACCACGGCGTGGTGCGGAATGTAATAAGTACTGCCTGCAACTGCTGGACTATCCACGGGCTCCATGTGGCCAAGATCCACATACTCCTGGAGGCACGCGTGGTAATCGCGTTTGAGTTGCGAATTACGCTCAAGTTTGTACTCTAATTTACGAAATCTCGCTAAAGCAATATCCCTAGACTCGCCGAGGGGCGGTGCATCAGGTTTGAATGGAAGGGCGACCACGTATCGTCCTGACTCATTACGCGTATGCGTGTTTTCAAAGATAGACTCACACAAAAGTTCATCAGGGGTGAGAGACTTTTGTTCTGAAATTGTTTCCAATTCCCAAAAACGCTGGAGGTCAAAGTCGTCGTTAACAGAGCTATGACACACCTGAACCGGAAGGGAAACCTCACTTGAAGAATTAAACTCGAGTTTACCTAACAACAAATAACCAAAGATACTATTCATAGCTATTGGCGAACCCGGTGTACCCGTTATAGTGTTATGTAACAAAATCTGGGGAAGAATATCTGCACCTAAAAGCATTTCCACTGGTTGTGGTGTATGAAAACTCGGATCCGCTAATGTTAAGTTTTGTAAATGAGACCATCCTGTATAAGGCAACTGACAAGTTGGCATTTTTGTTGTAATTAGTTTAGGTAAAATCAGCGCGTCAACTTGCACCGAAGGGTGCGTTTGATTTCTCGGCGAAACAAAACACGAAACTACACCTCTAGGGATAACCGGTTTGTTATCGTTTATTCCATAGACGGGAGGAATATTGACACGTTTACGAGATATACCTAAACGCTGCGCACACGATTCCACTATGAAAGAAGCCTGGCTGCCTGTGTCGATAAGGCAGCGCACGGTTGATAACTTGTTGTTGTTATCGTATACATCGATGAGCGCAGTTGATAAAAGCACGGTACTCGTACGCACACTAGAAGCGATGGATGCATTCTCCGATGCATTCGCGCGTGTTGACGTCATCGCTAGCTGGGTATCGGTCGTAGATACAGATACATTGCTGCGCTCCGCCGTAGGCGGGAGCGAGACAGAATGACCGCTACCGTTAGAATCAGCTGATTTGTTTACGTCTACTCGATGATTTAAATGAATTAAGGTATGATGACGCTTATTGCAATTTCTACACGAAAAATTAGATTTACATTGGCTCACGTTATGGCCGAGATGTAAACAATTATAGCAAATATTTTTCTTTTGAATAAAAGTTAGTCTATCTTGAACGGAAAAATTTAAGAACTTAGAACATTTTGTCAACGTATGTTGAGCATCACATAGCACACAATTAGGATTGAATTTACCATCTTGCTTATTAGGTTGAAAGTCGCGTGACAAATCAGAGGATTGTGAAAGGACGTTAGCTGCGAACGAACGCCGCGGGGTGGCGGGCGGATCGCCGCGGTGAGGTGCGCCCGAGTTCGATCTACCCACAAATTTTGTGATATTTTTGCTCGTATGAGTGAATGAATTTGTAGATATTTCGTCAGCCGCAAGCTCACGTTCTAGAAAGGATATCAATTGTTCGACCTCTGGTATATCGGATGATGAATTTAAAGTTAACTCGAAACGTTTACGAATAGATACCGGAATTTTACGCAACAAAATATGCAGAAGTATAAAACTCCACTCACTAGTAGGAAACTTCATGACTTCTAGGGGCTTAATGTTTTCTTGAAAAGTATTGAGTAAGTTACGCAAATCATTCGTTGATTTTTCATTGCAAGTGTCAATGTTGAGAATGTTATCGAGATGATTTGAAGCTATTAGCCTTTTATTTTCATAACGCGACGATAAAATTTGTATAGCTACGAAATAGTTAGCGTCGGTAATGGGAATAGATTTAATCAAATTGTAAGGCTCATTTTTTAGCGTAAGAAGTAAATACCGAAACTTTTCTGCATCCGTGTAGGCACTATTGTTGTGTACAAGTGAACTGAATAAATCAAAATAGGAATTCCACTCTGTAGTCCCGCCAGAGAAACTGGGCAAAGGCAAGGTGGGCAATTTGGCACTATTAGAGAAATCTGAATTTGGAAAAGGACGACTCATTCGCCTGCACTGCTCGGCTTGTTTGATTTGCTCTAATTGGGTGACAATGGCGTAATATGCATCGTCGAAATCGTTCCTAATTTTGATTTGTTCCTCCTTATTAAAAGTTTTAGATTTGATGAGACATTTTTCGATTTTTGTTTGTAATTTACTGAACTTTCTTTGCAAAGACGGTAATTCTTTCGAACGTAACATGAATTTTTGTTTATCAGTAGAAGCAAATTGTAATGTACGTTTTAAATCGTCTAATATGAGATCGCGTTCGAATATATCCTGAACACATGAATAGTCTGGGTCGCCTGGTTTCGTATCGAAATATTCCACGTTCGCTTGAGCCATTTTGCGTTACAAAGATGGCGGACACGTGCGTGGACACAACGTGGTACGTATGTACGCGAAATATCACCAAAAAACAACACAATCTGGTACGAAATCCGGTGAGATGGATCAAAAAAAGGGGTATGTTACGGAGTAATGACCAAAAGCTAGCACAACTCACCTCGTCTCCTAACTGCCGAGCTGGAGCAATGCCGGGCCCGGCGAAACCGCGTTGATGAATTGGTAGTTTTGATCTCCTTTTAACTGCACCCTTATACGAATAGAGTTCCATAGGCCATTGGGGGGGTTGATACGACACCAGGTACACTGATTCGCGGCGATAGCATCCGCTGTGGTGGGACGCTGGATAGACCGATGATACGCACGGTGCCGCGGTCAGAAGACTACTGCTTTGCCCTTGATGGCGCAGGGCGAGAGGGCGCCGGTGCAGCGCCCGTATGGTGGTGTGCTATATTCACACCACTACTCCTATGAAGCTCTGCAGCTTCAGATCGGAAGGAATTGTACTAGTTTGGCCACAGATAAAAAATGATTTAGAAAAATACCAAACTTCCTTCCAAATTGTGTTGCTTTATTGATTTGAAAATAGAACGATAATTTCGGTACGAAACAACTATGTATTTTAGTAGTTATTTAAAATAAATCTTTTAATATTTAATTTTGGTCTGTTGGTTAAAGTACCTACCTGGCTGTGATCTCGGGGTTCTCGGGGTTCGATTCCCGGGTGTTTCTAATTTCTCGAGCACAGCTCGGGTTTGTGATCACCAGTCCGCATTAGGCACGCATGGTGATTAAGCCTAATCCCATCATAGTAGGGTCGACTTGATTTCTATGACGCAGGCCTTTATCACGAGGTATTCCTCGAAGCGCCCAAATTTGAAACGCTCAAAATGAAACGCTTACAAATCGTTCCGCGAAGCGCCCACTTTTTGAGCGTTTAAGAAACAATAAAAATAAATTAAAATTTGGTTCCTCCAAACGCTCAACTGGTTAGGGGCCAGCCCCTGTCCAGATAGAGATGGGTAAAATAGTAAAAAGTCGATACAAGATCTGGTTTAGACAAGATAAGATAGTATATAGAACAGATTTTTTATCCACCCCATTACTAAAAAGCAACCACTTGGTATTTCATGTCCGCCTGGTACTTTTGAATACATGTACAGGGTAAGAAAAATCCAGAAATAAAAATTACCTCTTAGTACTTCTTGGTAGCCTGGTATTATTGAATATGTAGGTATATTTTTCAGAGAAAGAAAATAAGCAGAAAATAAAAAATTACCTCTTAGTACTTAATAGTGCCCTGGTACTTTTGAATAAAAAAATGAAGTAAACTTAGTTTTAAAAATATTTTTTTATTGTTTTCCAAACAAATTCAATAGTACCAGGCTACCAAGAAGTACTAAGAGGTAATTTTTATTTCTGGATTTTTCTTACCCTGTACATTTATTCAAAAGTACCAGGCGGACATGAAATACCAAGTGGTTGCTTTTTAGTAATGGGGTGGATAAAAAATCTGTTCTATATACTATCTTATCTTGTCTAAACCAGATCTTGTATCGACTTTTTACTATTTTACCTATCTCTATCTGGACAGGGGCTGGCCCCTAACCAGTTGAGCGTTTGGAGGAACCAAATTTTAATTTATTTTTATTGTTTTTTAAACGCTCAAAAAGTGGGCGCTTCGCGGAACGATTTGTAAGCGTTTCATTTTGAGCGTTTCAAATTTGGGCGCTTCGAGGAATACCTCTTTATCACACGTTTGCTCTGCAGTGGGACATTATAATTAGGCTGACCTGTGTGTAGGTGTTTGGTATTTAAACTAATTGAATGCATTAGTCATTACTGATGAGTGTTTTGTACCTTTTTTAACTACAAATCCTTGTGACTTAAGTATTAGTAATTGCCCTGTAACCAAATGTTCCGGTTGTAGGGTTCCTGTACCCCGCGCGGCTGCTGCCGGCTGCCTCCGCGGTGACTGTCGTGTCGGCGAGGTACCTCCACACTTGTATGTATCATTAGTTATTGTTATGAAAAGTAATAGTACGAACGATACATTAGACGAAAGAATATAAAAGGGCAGCAGCGTCCTTGCAATTCCACGGTATTGCGAGTGTTATGGGCGGCGGAAATCGCTTACTATCGGGTGAGATCCGTCTTCTCGTCTGCCCTCCGTAATACATTACAATTTTGTTTGTACAACGTTTTATAGCTGTTTCATATTTTTGGTACTCAGTTTAGTATCAGATTAATTTACTAAACTCATCGGATCTTAGCGTGTTGTTCCTGACTGCGCCCCAAGCTGTCGTACGGAAACCGGCGTTCGCTTAGATCTGATTCAGAATCTGTGGAGTTTGGTTGTTACTAAAGTTACTGTTTCCTTCCTGCTCTCTCATCACCGAGCTAATGGAAGAAATACGCAAATAAAATTTAAAAATGTAAGGATATTAGGTAGTTCGAATTGGAACCTACGCATTTTATCCACTTAGCTGCTGTCGGTCCTTAAAAATTTACTAGTATATTACGGGGTATTATTCCGTTATTATTTCTCACATAAGTTGAATGTGAATTTCAGGTTCCCGGCGCGGGGACCGGCGGCGCGTGTGGACGGCGGCGACGCGCTCACATTCAACGTAGTTTGGGGTCTTCTGGTTAGTAGGTGCTATTTTACAAGTAATTATTTTTACTCGTCATCCTACAGACAAGTAAAGAACAAGATCATATTCACTCATGATACAATTCGAGTATCTAAAGCAATCATCAGTGTTAGTGGACTTTTTTTTTTTTATGGTATAGGTAGCAAACGAGCAGGCGGATCACCTGATGGTAAGCAATTGCCGCCGCTCATGGACACTGCAACACCAGTGGAGTTACAAGTGCGCTGCCACCTTTTATCCCCTTCCCCCCGGGTGGGCCTCCGGTACCCTCACTCACTCGGCGAAACACAGCACAGGGGCTGCTTCACGCCGGTTTTCTTTGAGGCAGTGGTATCACTCCGGTCGAGCCGGCCCATTCATGCCGAAGCGTGGCTCTCCCACAGTTAGGACTTGAGTAAATTATAAGTATGTACTTGTTAGGAGTGGCGAGCGCAGGGGAGGAGGGGAGGACTTGGTGATGGTGATACGTACTATAGGCATGTTAAATAAATCATGGGTCAAGATTTTTTGTTATCACAAGCTTGTGACAGTAAAAAATTAAATTCATTATCGATGCGAAAATCTTAGTAGTCGTAACTTAATAATATTAGAACCGCATACTGATGATGAAGCACATAACGAGAAATAATCTCATAATTTACAGGTCTGATGGCGCGTGTAGTGTCCCTGCCTCATACCTCCGTCCGTCTGCCCGGTCGTGGGTTCGATCCCCAGCCTGGACCACCATTCTTGTGATTATCATTTGTGTTTGTTCAGTGTCTGTCTGTAATAAACGTATTTAAGTTTTATATTTATGATCCTCTCTTGTCTGATATCTATGACTGTTGCTTAAGCTGCTTAGTAGTTAGAAGCACGTCAATGTATGAGATATTGTGTGAATTTAATTAATTATTTTAATAATCATCAAACAGAATACTCAATACTCAATAATTTATTGCATAAGGTACAAGCTAATAATATTATTAATAGTAGCTAGTAATAATATTGAATAAGGTACAAGCTAATGCTGTTAAGGATTATTTTTAAATCGACTGTATGAATAGTTAAACAATCAGTACTCACTTATTATGATGAAAACACTAGTTGGTGTAAATCCTAATTAATCCCTTTATATTTTGACACATTGATGTAAATTTTAACCATATAATTTCCAGGTGCGGTGATTTCTTCCTGCGCGGCGGTTTCTTCCGGAGCTCGTCTGTTCGTAGACAAGATGTGGATCAAAGTGGCTGCCTGAAACATTCAGCAGGTATGGAGGTTGCGTTAGCTAGATTCCTAAATGGAGAACGTTCGGAAAGTCTGGTTTTGGCTTGTGAGTATTGACGTAGAGGCTTTTTGTGAGATACCTATAGGCGCAGACCAGCAGACGGATCACCTAATGGTCAGATACACCAGAGGTGTCCCAAGTGTGTTGGGCGTTAGCCTTTTATAAAAGAACGCTCTATTTTTGAAGGTCGTATCGGTCCGGAAATACTGCTGGAGATAGTTCAGTCCAGTTTAGTTTTGGGGGGTAAAGCTGAGCGCGTCCGTGGGCTTTAGCTCTAGATACCCACACGTGCCCCCTGGGTAGCGCCAAATGCTCAGCACTTTTTGTCCGTGGGAGAGCCACGCTTCGGCACGAATGGGCTGGCTCGACCGGAGAGATACCACGGCCTCAAAGAAGACCGGCGTTAAGCAGCGCTTGTGCTGTGTTTCGCCGAGTGAGTGAGATCACCGGAAGCCCAAACCCCCCTCCCCCCTATGGCACAGTTGAAAACCAAGAAGTTACCCCAGGAGGGTACCAACTGCGCCAGCGTTGGAGAATCCCTCTCTGGACGTCCACGCTCAGTACAATCTGCGCCTGAGCTTGGACGCCCAGGCTGCCCTTCGTATTCTGGGGGGGGCAAAACTGTGTCCACTAATGTTGGGGCTAAGAGCAAGAACACCAAGGCACCCCCTGCCACACTAGATGTGGACTTTTGTAACATAAGGGGCCTACATTCCAACCTGAATGCTGTACACCACCATTTAGAGACAGCAAAGCCGGCTATGCTCTTTCTGACTGAGACGCAGATATCGTCTCCAGCGGACACGTCCTACCTTACCTACCCTGGGTATGGATTAGAACATTCCTTTTTACCTAGGGCTGGAGTGTGTGTGTACGTCAGAGACGATATCAGCTCTCGTCGCCTCAGCAATCTTGAAGGTCGGGACCTATCTATTTTATGGCTCCGTGTAGACAGCGACGACCACCCTCGCGTTTATGCGTGCCTTTACAGGTCCCATAGCGGTGACACCGAAACTGACCGACTCTTTGAGCGCATCCAGATGGCTTCGGACATTGTGCAGCAGCAGATCCCTTCTGCGGAAATCATTCTCCTTGGCGATTTTAATGCCCACCACGCCAACTGGCTCATGTCCAGTAAAACTGATTACGCAGGTCGATCTGTTCACGACTTCGCTCTTGCAAATGGACTGACACAACTGGTTACCACGCCCACACGAATCCCAGATGTGGACGGCCATGCTCCTTCACTGTTGGACCTTCTGCTGACCTCTCACTCGGACGGCTACAACGTTTCCGTTGTTGCTCCTCTGGGCTCCTCGGACCATTGCCTTGTCCGTAGTAAAGTGCCACTCACAGACTTGGCTCGACCGCGGAAAGCACGCGGGCGCCGTGTATGGCACTATAGGTCAGCAGATTGGGATGGAATGCGGTCTTTTTTTGCATCCTACCCTTGGAGGCAGGTGTGCTTCTTGCCGGATGATCCCAGCGTCGTTGCTGACTCTGTTACCGATGTGGTGTTGCAGGGAATGGAACTTTTCATTCCGTCTTCTGTGGTTCCTATCGGTGGCAGATTTCGGCCCTGGTTTGGTTCATCTTCCAGAAAAGCTTCTCGTAAGAAGCAGGAAGCTTACCAAGCCTGGGCTGATGCGGTGGCGACGGGGGATGAAAATACCAGCGCCCTCAAAAAGAAGTACAACTTCGCCTCCAGGTCCCTCAAAAGAGACATTGCAAGAGCGAAGTCGGTGCACATCGGTAGAATCGGCGAGAGACTTGAACGTCTTCCTTCGGGAACACGTGCGTTCTGGTCTCTCGCCAAAGCTATCGAAGGTAATTTCTGCATGCCGTCTTTTCCTCCTTTGCGCACGGGAAATGATTCGTTAGCCCATGGCGCAAAAGAGAAAGCCGACTTTCTGGGCAAACTCTTTGCGTCCAACTCGACTTTAGATGATGGGGGCCAGGTACCACCGAGCATACCGCAGTGCGATGGGTGTATGCCCGACATCCGCTTCCACCAACGCTCGGTGCGTTTAGCCCTCATGTCTCTAGACGTTCACAAGTCGAGTGGGCCCGATAGAATCCCACCCATTGTGCTAAAGATGTGCGCTCCGGAGTTGGCACCGGTACTCACGCGACTCTTTCGGCTTTCCTACTCTTCTGGCGTTGTCCCGACGTCCTGGAAGACGGCCTTAGTCCACCCGATCCCCAAAAAAGGCGACCGCTCAGATCCGTCCAATTATAGACCGATAGCCATAACCTCCCTTTTCTCAAAAGTTATGGAATCCATAATTAACAGCCAGCTCCTTCGGTATCTCGAGGGTCAGGAGTTGCTTAGCGACCGACAGTACGGCTTCCGCCAGGGTCGGTCAGCTGGTGATTTGCTGACTTTCCTGACTCACCGTTGGGCACAGGCGATTGAGAGTAAGGGAGAGGCATTGGCGGTTAGTCTGGACATTGCGAAGGCCTTTGATCGGGTCTGGCACAAGGCGCTTCTCGCGAAGCTTCCTTCCTATGGGCTTCCCGAGAAATTATGCGAATGGGTCTCTAGCTTTTTGGAACATAGAAGCATCAAGGTCTTAGTTGACGGTGAATGCTCCGACACTATGTCCATAAATGCTGGAGTCCCGCAAGGCTGTGTGCTATCGCCCACACTGTTCCTTCTTCATATCAATGATATTTTGCATAAACGCGATATTCATTGCTATGCGGATGACAGTACGGGCGATGCGTTTTACAACGGCTGCGCTAACATTTCTCGGGAAAACGTCATCGAGAGCCGAAACAAACTTGTGTCTGAGATGGAAGCATGTTTGAACGAAATCTCAGATTGGGGTAGACTTAACTTGGTCCGATTCAACCCCAGCAAAACACAAGTTTGTGCGTTCACCGCAAAAAAGATTCCTTGGGTCGCATTTCCTAATTTTGAGAGCACCCCCTTAAATGCCTCAGCCACTATTGGTATACTTGGTATCGACATATCGAGCGAAGTCCAATTCCGGGACCATCTAGAGGGCAAGGCTAAATTAGCCTCAAAGAAGCTTGGCGTGCTAAATAGATCGAGACGGTACTTCACTCCGGCTCATCGCCTTCAGCTATATAAGGCGCAAGTCCGGCCGCATATGGAGTACTGCTCTCATCTTTGGGCAGGAGCACCTGCGTACCAGCTTCTTCCTCTAGACCGGATCCAGCGGAGAGCGTCTCGAATCGTCGATTGCCGGGATATCACTAGTCGGCTTGACCCCTTGGCGCTGCGGAGAGATGTTGCGTCTTTGTGCATTCTCTATCGCTTATACCATGGGGAGTGCTCCGAGGAATTGTTCGGTTTGATTCCTGCCGCCTCGTTTCGACATCGTTTCCACGCGGCAGCAGTTCCATCCATTTCATCTGGATGGCTGGCAGTCCACTACTATGCGCTTTGCCAGGAACTTTCTGCCGCGTACGACAAAAATATGGAACGAACTGCCACCTGCGGTATTTCCGGACCACTACGACCTACAAACCTTCAAGAAAAGGGCATATCTCGCTCTAAAAGGCCGGCAGCGCACCTGTGAAGCCCCTGGAGTTGCAGGTGTTCATGGGCGACGGTAATCGCTTAACATCAGGTGATCCGTATGCTCGTCTGCCCCCTATCCTATAAAAAAAAAAAAAAAAAAAAAAAGTCCATAGTTTTATGTATGAGGAAGAAAATTTGTTGAGAAACGCACAGTTAAAGACTGCCAACATTTTTAATGAGAGGTGCGGGTCTGCGGGTCTCGGACTGTTGTCGAGAACGAGGACGATATCAAAAGCGGCTCCGAATCCAAACAATCCCTCAATCACAGCATTCCCCGTGCGGCCAGGGTTCAAGCAGTAGAATTATTTATAGCAAATCTACTACTTCTCGTAGCGCCAAGGGATTTAGGCTATATTTGTTTGATAAATTATTATGTTAAGCTACGTATGTATTGTAACTCTAAGGATGTTGCAGATGTCTATGGGCGACGGCCATTGCTTACCATCAGGTGATCCGTCTGCTCGTCTGCCACCTATCACATAAAAAAAGAGATATCTCTCCTGCGGGAAAATCACTGCACGGAGGCCAGTTGTTTTGGAAGGCGTGTGTGGGGATAAGGTCAAAGTGTTTATTGCGTTTCATGAATGTTATACAAGGCGGAGAGTAAAAATATACAGATACAGATCCAACACGCTCTACGTGTTGGAACTTGAGACACAATAATAAAAGTGGGGATTATTATTATGATCATTGTATCACACTTATTCGCTGGTGATTATAATATGTAATAATACTATATGTTTTGGTGTATCTAGGAGCAGCAGCAGCAGCCTGGCGGCGGCGGGCGCGTTGATAACTACGGTGATTCTCCGATGACGTCGTATTTTACAGCAAGGTAGTGAATTATTTTTTATGTCATTGATGGCAGACGAGCAGACGGATTACTTGATGGTTAGCGATCATCGCACCGCCGCCCATAGACGGGCGCCTGCGACACCAGCGGATTCACTATTTTGAAGGCTCAAAGTGATAGTGCCTCCTTTAGTTTGAATTCGACTAAATTGTAATAATTCGTTTAAATGCTTGTGATTAAATTTAATATAGGTACATTGAATTCTATTCTGTAGTTGTGCATGCTAAATAAATAAATACCAACCCTAGGGTGGCGCAGTGGTTTAAGAAGTCGTGGGATCGATTCTCGCACCAACATTAATGTTTGTTGATGAAACAGATGTTCGTGTTGTGTCTAAATGCGCCAGAGCTCTGCAGCGACAAGGAAAGGGATGAAATAGAGGATTTGGCTATTTATGTAACCTCGTGGGGGTTTCGTTATTTCTGGTTTCAATAGAATAGGGGTAAATTTTAGTTTGAGATAAGGACGATTAGTGTGATCTCTCAGTTTATTTATGCTTATTATATAAAATGGTTACGTGCTATGAAGAAAACAATTTTAAAATCTTAATTAAACTTAATATAAGAGTAAATAACATTTTTATGTATGTGTGTTTCAGGTCTCCCTGCCCGCGCCGCGCGCCGGCAGCCGACGACAACTGAACTTTGCAGAGGTTTTATTTTTGGTGTAGAGATTCTTTACAATATATTCTTAAGTAAAGGCAGATATTATGTGAAAGGTTGTGGAGTCGAGTCCCACCTGAACGCTTCAATAAATTTTAAAAAGTGCATTGTTTACATAAGAATAATTTTCAGAGGTTGTTGATGCCAATAAATTAAATTATATAAGTTGTTTAAACATAAAATTTCTCAATTTATGTTGTGATAAGAATTACATTAATAGTATTGTAAAGTCGTTACGTGTTTTTTAACCGCAAAACTCGTACGTAACAATAAGTGACGACTTTTAAAGCATTCGCAAACATAGAAATAGAGACTGTAAGTAAATAAATGCAATTTCTAGTCACGTATTCTAAATTCGATGACTTCTAGTACTGATTATAAAACCTTAACATTGACATTATGTTTGGCGTGTATGTATTCTGTTATGTTAAAGGAAATTTGTCGTCCTAATGGATCGTATTTTCCTAATGAATTTATTGTTTTAAGTAGTTTAAAACAAGGTCGTCAGTGTTTAAAAATAATATAAAAACTACTGATATTAATTGTAAAACCTTGAGCGTTTTATTTAATTACCTATCGCTATGAATATTAAACTGAATAAGACAAATTATGCTATTGTTAACCAATTATATTAGTCTGTGAAGCGAACAAAGGAGGAGAGCGAGACCCGAGCCGAAGCACGCGCACCCGCGAGATAGCGCAGCGCGAAGTGCGCCGCGCGCAGGGTGAGGCGCTGCTGCGCAGCGCCAGCGCACCGCCGGCGCGGCGCGTCGCCGCTGCAGCTACACAACAAAGCGGACCGATATTGGCCCTTACGGGCCAATATCGGTGCGCTTTGTTTGTGTCTAACCTAACCTAACTTAGAAAATTTCGAGAAATTTATCAAACCTAACCCAACTTAACCTCACTTTTTTGGGTTAGGTTAGGTTTGCATCTAACCTAACCTAACTTCTTAGAAAATTTCGAGAAATTTATCAAACCTAACCCAACTTAACCTCACTTTTTTGGGTTAGGTTAGGTTTGGCATCTAACCTAACCTAACTTCTTAGAAAATTTCGAGAAATTTATCAAACCTAACCCAACTTAACCTCACTTTTTGGGTTAGGTTAGGTTTGCATCTAACCTAACCTAACTTCTTAGAAATTTCGAGAAATTTATCAAACCTAACCCAACTTAACCTCACTTTTTTGGGTTAGGTTAGGTTTGCATCTAACCTAACCTAACTTCTTAGAAAATTTCGAGAAATTTATCAAACCTAACCCAACTTAACCTCACTTTTTTGGGTTAGGTTAGGTTTGCATCTAACCTAACCTAACTTAGAAAATTTCGAGAAATTTTATCAAACCTAACCCAACTTAACCTCACTTTTTGGGTTAGGTTAGGTTTGCATCTAACCTAACCTAACTTCTTAGAAAATTTCGAGAAATTTATCAAACCTAACTCAACTTAACCTCACTTTTTTGGGTTAGGTTAGGTTTGCATCTAACCTAACCTAACTTCTTAGAAAATTTCGATTGAAATTCGAGAAATTTATCAAACCTAACCCAACTTAACCTCACTTTTTTGGGTTAGGTTAGGTTTGCATCACCTAACCTAACTTCTTAGAAAAATTTCGAGAAATTTATCAAACCTAACCCAACTTAACCTCACTTTTTGGGTTAGGTTAGGTTTGCACTCTAACCTAACTAACTTCTTAGAAAATTTCGAGAAATTTATCAAACCCTAACTCAACTTAACCTCACTTTTTTGGGTTAGGTTAGGTTTGCATCTAACCTAACCTAACTTCTTAGAAATTTCCGAGAAATTTATCAAACCTAACCCAAACTTAACCTCACTTTTTTGGGTTAGGTTAGGTTTGCATCTAACCTAACCTAACTCTTAGAAAATTTCGAGAAATTTATCAACCCTAACTCAACTTAAACCTCACTTTTTTGGGTTAGGTTAGGTTTGCATCTAACCTAACCTAACTTAGAAAATTTCGAGAAATTTATCAAACCTAACCCAACTTAACCT
This sequence comes from Cnaphalocrocis medinalis, assembly GCA_014851415.1. Lineage (NCBI taxonomy): Eukaryota > Metazoa > Arthropoda > Insecta > Lepidoptera > Crambidae > Cnaphalocrocis > Cnaphalocrocis medinalis. The sequence continues at coordinate 10,782,272 of CM026290.1, read as the reverse complement.
CACTTTTTTGGGTTAGGTTAGGTTTGCATCTAACCTAACCTAACTTCTTAGAAATTTCGAGAAATTTATCAAACCTAACTCAACTTAACCTCACTTTGTGGGTTAGGTTAGGTTTGCATCTAACCTAACCTAACTTAGAAAATTTCGAGAAATTTATCAAACCTAACCCAACTTAACCTCACTTTTTTGGGTTAGGTTAGGTTAGGTTAGGTTAGGTTAGGTTAGGTTAGGTTAGGTTAGGTTAGGTTAGGTTAGGTTAGGTTAGGTTAGGTTAGGTTAGGTTAGGTAGGTTAGGTTAGGTTAGGTAGGTTAGGTTAGGTTTAGGTTAGGTTAGTTAGGTTAGGTTAGGTAGGTTAGGTTAGGTTAGGTTAGGTTAGGTTAGGTTAGGTAGGTTAGGTTAGGTTAGGTTAGGTTAGGTTAGGTTAGGTAGGTTAGGTTAGGTTAGGTTAGGTTAGGTTAGGTTAGGTTAGGTTAGGTTAGGTTAGGTTAGGTTAGGTTAGGTTAGGTTAGGTTAGGTTTTTTTTTTTTTTTTTTTTTTTTTTTTTTTTTTTTTTTTGCTTCTCCGGTTAGGGAAAAACGGCCGAATCCCTCTGGCATGGAACCAGAGACTGTGTTTGCAAATTTTATTTTATACAGATTGCATGAAGCAACATAGGGTGGGAATTTAGGATTTTGAAAAGGGGAAGTGGGGATTAAAGTGGGGGGGAGAAGGGTGGGATTTAGAGTTTGGAGAATTTGTTGGTTTATGGTTTTTATATGATTTAAAGGATAAAATGTTTTGTTCACTTGGGATTTATGATAGGAGAGACAAGGCGGAGGGGGTTCTGATGTTGGATAGAAGGGGTTCGGGAAGTGGGGGTGGGTCATCGTAAATGGTATTGGCGTCTGCTTTGGCCATAGCTTTAATTAATTCGGGGCATCTGGTGCGGTCCGTGGCCGAGTGGTATGTTTCTAGGCCTTGTACATCCTCACAGTTTATGCAAAAGATATGTTTTTGATCTTCTTCGGGTTCAGTTTTTGCGTAGGGGCACTCCGAGTATTGGTGATTGGGTTCGGCACAATAACTACACGGCCTTCGGGTTGCGGTGCATTTCCTCTTGGTGTGGCCGTACTTCAGGCAGGCAAAGCACTGCACAAAGCGGGTCTGGTCCGAGACATGGACTTTTCCATGACCGACACTCAGGCGCCCGCCCTGTGCAATGATGTACCTCCTGACCTCTGGCTGCACCTCGAGGACGGCGTTATAAAGACCTTCCTTCTTGTTTGCGACCAGGTAGCACAGCCGAAGCCCACTGATGGGGTTCTGTCCTTCAAGGGTTCCCACTAAGTCCGTTTCCGGGATTTCTTTGGGGATGCCCTTTAGGATCATCAGGGGCAATTTGCGCTTCGCTGGTGTCGCCACTATTTCGGGTACTTTGTTTGCTCCTTTGGCGGCTTTGTGTACCATCTCCCTGGCCTTGAATTCGACCTTGAATCGATTCTGCTCCAAGGGGACGATACGCTCCGGTCCAAAGCCGGAGTGCCGAAAGGACACAGCCTTTTTCCATTTTTGGATGGCAAGTTTAGGGTCGGTGATGGGGTCCTTAGTGTTGACCGTAACAAGAAGGGTCGGTCGGGGTATTTTGATTGGATACGGTGGGATGACGGGTGACTTCAGCATCCTGTCGTCTCCGACACGAATACGTTCCCGTCTTAGCTTTGTGGCAAATGCCGAGAATTCTTCCGGGTCGCGATAGGGGAATGGGTATTCTGGTGCCAAAAGATTTGTGTTCAGGGTGGCCGAAGCGAGGTCGTCCCGGGGCGCCATTGCTTCGTCGAGGACCGCTTCTCGCAGGTCCCTGACCTCTTCGCGGAGGTCCTGCAACTCCCTTTGGAGAGCAGCTAGGGCGGTCTCCTCGACTGGTTCTGGTACCCGGGGATGACTACCGAGATCCTTTATGGCTTCCAGGATTGGGCGCATCTCGGACTGAACCGCTTGGCGCACCATTTCCTGGACGTCCACAGGTGTTGGGGTCAACGGTGCAATGGTTGCTATAGAGGGAAGCATACCGACCATGCCGGTCTCATCCGCTTCGCCTGCCAATACCGTTGCCTCTTTCTCGGCGTCTATTACCATTCTCCTCATGTTGGTAATGGCCTCCATGATCTCCGCTTTACCCTCTCGGGTCAGGGACTTGCCTGCGTTGACTGCTTCGTCAATGGCTTCTAGCTCTGTGACTAGAGCAATCCTCGCGCGACGTTGGAGGTCAAGTCCTCTCAGTACCGGAGAAAAAGCAAGCTTTGAAGGGGACATAGTGGGTAATTCACCTCTCTTTTTATATTTAGGTTCGTCTGGGGGTAGTGTTGAAGGGACGTTTTTGGGGATATTTAGAGTTTTGGGGTTTTGGGGTAAAGTTGGGGGTTGGGAAGAGGAGGTGGAAGGGGTAATTTTTATTTTAGGGGGTTCTTTTGAGGCTTCTTTTTTGGTAGGTTGAGAGGTTTGGCGGGAGCCAGCTCCTGACCCTCCACCAGAACGACGACGAGAAGACATGGTGATTGGGCAATAAAACACTTAGGGACAAAAACAATTGAGGGGATTTATATTACTAAGGGGTTGGATTCGAAATTTTTAAAACTCAGAAGACTTGTCGACACTATGGTATATTGGGGAGAAATTAGGGAAATTAGGGTTTTTATATATTTGGGGGGATGGTTTGGGGTGATACTAAAGGGTTAGTATGAAATTTTTCTAAGAAAAACTTCAACTTGAAAGGTTTTGTAGAAAAAGGGGTATTTTGGTTTTTGTAAATTTTTGGGGGTTGAAGGGTACAATATTTAGGGGTAGTTTAATGTTTCTGAGTATTTCGAATTTTTAGGGGCAAAAAGCGTTAAAAAGTAGCCAAAAATGTTGTTTTAATTTTTAAGGGATGAAGGGGGTGAAAATTTTTGGGGTAGTTTCGGTCGAAAGGTGGGGGGTTGTAACGGGTATACACTGGTATTTTTAAGTTTAAGTTATTTTAGGTATTAGATTTTTTAATTAATTTTTATGTGTTCGGCAATAATTTTGGCAGATAGCAGAAAAGTCCACCTAAGCGGTGAAAATTTCCCATACAAATTTTTATGATGAATTTTTGAAGTTGTGTAGTTTCCTAATTTTGGGGGGGTGGGGGGATGAAATTGATATGGGGGGTAAAGGCAACGGAGATCTAGAGGTAACGGCAAGAAATTTTGAAAACAAGCTAAATTTGAATTTTGGTGAATTTTTGAAAATTCCGGTAGTTTATGTAGACGGTATATTAATAATGTCTCCAATTTTTGATGAAGTTTTTCTAAGTCCCAGAATCAATTAAAAATTCGCCAAAAATCTGTTTTTGGGGAAAGTGTCCAGGGACCTTAGGGGGGTCGATGGGGATAATTTAGGGGGTTTCTAGGGTACGAATCTCACAAGCGTAGGTGCTCCCAAGTGATTCGAAAATCGGTTGGGTTGGTTAGGTTTAGGTTAGGTTAGTTAGGTTAGGTTGGGGGACTAAGGGGCATCGACCTCCCGAGTGGCCCATTCAGTTGTATTTTTGCTCTGTGGTGGGGGCTTGCAACTGAAAGGGTCCGGTGTCCCCCGGGCACGGCGGGGTGGTAATGCGTCCACATTGCCACTCGCCGGCTAACGGATGCACACATCCGGCGACCGACCCCGAGGCTGCGGACCGCGCTCAGCGCACACCGCTCCGGGGTCCTTGTTGTCGCGCCGAGGTTGGAGGCCGACCCGCGACCCCAGTAACACCTATATGGTTAAGTTTTTCCAAAAGTTTACTATGACTAACAGTATCAAAAGCTTTTTTGAGGTCTATAAATACTCCTAATGCTATGTGTTTTTTATCTATGTTAATTTTATTTTTGTAGTTAAATCAATAGTTGCTGATAAGGTATTCGATTTTCTTCTGAAGCCATACTGTTTATCATGTAATATCTTTTTACAATCTAGGAATGTTTCGAGACGGTTGTATAAAATTTTTTCAAAGACCTTTGAGATAATGGAAGAACCGATATGGGTCTATAGTTGCTTGGGTCAGATTTTGATCCCGATTTAAATATAGGAGTGACTTTAGCTATTTTGAGACTACAC